>PVHP010011514.1:0-44972 GCA_004024765.1 Zapus hudsonius | reverse complement strand
TGCCAGTTTTAATTAAGATAGAAATTAAGATAGAGTGATCACAGCCAACACCCAGATGGGCGGTCGGGGTCAGTTCATCCAGCTAAGAGCCTTCCGTCCCTATTGGAGAGTAGCCCCAATCAAGAGACATCAGTTGCTGCTTAGCCTTAGAAAAGTCCCTCGCGATGGCATGGACCGAAAAGAAAGTAAAGAAAAAAGAATGCCAGCTCTCAAGAGTGTGGAGGCCAGACCACAGATACCCTCCTGGGGCCGATGTCCCTTGTGTGAAGGGAGACTCACGTTCTCTGCGTATTCCAGAGATCCAGCTGCTCAGACTGTAGAAGGCGGATGCCAGCTGCGGTTTGCTGGGCGTCTGTCTGTCTTCTTTGGGGATCCGTCACCCATGTTGGGTCACCAGTCCTGGGTACGTGGGTTACTTAGGGGGTTGCAGCACGCATCAACTCCCTGTTCACCCACGGGAGCTGGGTGAGCAGCGGCTTGGAATAGCCGTGAGCCGAACGAGAGATGAGACCCTCGGGAGAAAGCGGCAGTGGGCAGATCTCATTTTATTGGTAGATAACAGTTGTTTTTATAGAGAAAAGTCAGAGGTAGAAGCATAGGAAGCAAGATCTGTGAGAGAATGGTGATGTTAGCAGAGGAAATGAAACCTTTAGGTTTATTATTTGCAGTTGGAATAAGTTAGGCTTTGATCTGCTTATCTTATCTTGGGGACAGCTGTGGCCTGCCTAGGGGCTTTGGAGTTTTCAGGATTGCTAATATTTACAGGGGCCCTTGGACTTTGCCTCAACTTCCTTATCAGAATGAGACTGTCCCAGAAGCCTGCCAGACTCAGCAAAACCCTACATCCTCCATGCCTCATTAGCAGAGTACCACAAGTGAGCAGATACATTCTTTTTTGCAGTGCTCTTTCAGATTTTTTAATTTTAAAAGAAACAGACAAGAAAGAAAAACATGGTTATAGTGAGTACTTTGTTTCTGAAGATGTTTCCAAGTGTAATTTAATGAATTTTAACTTCAAATGCATCATATGTAGATTCAAATGCCTGAAATTTGTGATACTGTTGGTAAGTCACTATTTCCTTCTGGGATATTATTGAAGAGTGGGAAGGGATTTCACATTGACTAACACTGGGCACCTTATAAACAGTCAGTTGCTGCAGTGTTTTCCTAGAAAGTCATTTGAGTTTCATTAGTGATCACCTAATTCCAGTATTATGCAAAAGATTGAGGGTGATTCCTTCTACTATTATTATAATATGGGTCTTTTAGGCAATATGATTTGTCTTAACCTCATTGAAATAATTTCAGATTCATAGAAAATTCCTATCAGTACAAAGAGATCCTATTCAGTGTAATCATCAAAACCAGAAAATGAATAACAACCTAACATTTTCATCTTTTAATTAGCCACTGTCATGGTTTGATCCAGGTATCCCCCACAAACAAATTAATGTGTTCTGATTGATTGATCCTCAGCTGATGGCAGTTTGAGTTTTACAACCTCACTGGAGCTGTGTTGTTGGGGGCGGGCTTATGGGGGTTATAAGCCAGCTTCCCCTTGCCAGTGTTTGGCACAACTTCCTGCCACTGTTCACAGTGCTGTGGCAGAGGTGATATCCACCCCTCTGCTCATGCCTTCATTTTCCCTTCCAGGATGGAGTCTCCACTGAGTCCATTAGCCAAATAAACCTATTCTTCCACAAGCCGCTTATGTTTGGGTTCCTTCTGTGCAGCAACAGAGCAAGTTGACTACAACAGACACACTCCATTATATATCAATATTTTCAATGATGTCCACACCATGCAATGTCACCACCTGGATTTAGTTGTCATGCCTCTTCATTGTCTGCCAGCTGGAATTGTGTCTTAGTCTTCCCTGTTCTTTCTTGACTGGTTGTTTTAAAGAGTTCTGGGCTTTTATTGTATTAGGGTTCTTTAGAGGAACAGTAGGAATATTATGAGCATATTATAAATAATGACCATATAATAAAGGGGTTTTGTTAGATCAGCTTATGTGATACACATTGAGACAGTCCAATAGACAGTGTCTACTCTAAACACTGGAAAGTCTGAGACCCACTAGCCACTAGTCTATGAGGCCGGGTACTTCAACAGACCAATCCTGGCCCTAAAAGCCCGAGGGATTTCTGGAGAGTGACTCTTCTTCAGTCCATGTCAGAAGGTTGAAGAAACTGGGTTCTCTGATGTCAGTGAAGGTTGTTGACAACAGGGCCTATGCACTCACCACCAATGAATGAAGATGGAGAGCTTTTTCCCCCTCATGCCTCTTTATTTCTGGGCCAGTCTGAAGAGGGTCTTCCCACTTCAGTTTAATCTTTCTTGGAAAAGCCTTCACAGACTTGTCCAGAGGTGCATCTCTTTGTTGATTCCTGATCCAAAGATGTTGACAACTGACATTAATGATCACAGTTACCTTGTGGAATATCCCTCCATATTGACCTGAATATATTCCCTTACAATTCCTTCACAATAGATGCACGGAGAAATAATGCATTTGGGAAACACAGGATTACATTAAAAGGGATGCTGAGGGCTGGAGAGATGGCTTAGTGGTTAAGGTGTTTGCCTGCAGAAGCAGAGAGGACTAGAATTCGATTCCCCAGTACCCACATAAAGCCAGGTGCACAAGGTGGCACATGTGTCTGGAGTTCCTTTGCTGTGGCTGGAGGCCCTGGCATGCCTATCTCTTTTTCTCTCTCTCAAATAGATAGATAGATAGATAGATAGATAGATAGATAGATAGATAGATAGATAGATAGATAGATAGATAAAATATTTAATGGAGGTGCTGAATTCCTTTCATTTTGTCATGTCAGGAAGCTCATGTATCAGTTTTTTCTCTTGCTAGAGACTCTTTCATCATTTGATTTGGATGAAGTCAGCCTAGGTATCCACTGGACTTAATAATTGTACTGATTTATGAATAAGGAAAAACATCTTAATAGAATGTATTATTAAGATAATGAGATAAATATACCCACTCTTTATTTTTATTCACTTATGTATGTTAAAATAACATCATGATTTCCTAACTTGTTCTTGATTTATAATCTGAAATCATTCGTACTGATTTGGAGGTAGATATATACATTTATGGAGAGATGTGTACATGTGCTTTTGTTTCTTTTTGGTTGGAAAATTTCAGATTATGCCAGCCTTGGTCAGTAATAGTCATTTCAAATTGGCTCCCTTACATTTTAGGTAAGGTCCCATCATTTTGGGTGCCTTCTTATTTTTTATAAAAATTGTTTAGCTTTGTTTTTGAAATAAAATACAAGCATAACAGAGTATGGTGGTGCATATTTGTAATCCCAACCCTCTAGAGGCAGAGGCCGGGGGATCACTACAGGTTCAAAGCCAGGCAGCAAGCAAGACCTTGTCATAAAAATACATTTACAGAGCTGGAGACATGGCTCAGTGGTTGAGGTGACTGCCTGCAGAGCCTGATGACCCGAGTTCGAGTCACCGGTACTCACGTAAGGCCAGATGCACAAAGAGGTGCATGCATCTGGAGTACATTTGAAGGATCTGGAAGCCCTGGCATGCCCATTCTCTCTATCTCTTTCTCACTCTGCTTGCAAATAAACAAACAAATAAATAAATAAAATATTTTTAGAATACATTTATGAACACAGAGGTAAACCTATCTAATCGCAAATATCATTTATCTATCCTCTCTCATCATCCACTAAATATCATCTATCTGTTAAAAACTTTATCTGTCAGTTGGCCTGTTTTTAAACCTCCTCATTCATCTCACAACTTCTGATTTCCACCCAACAACACAGGGTTTATCATTGTGATGGTTAGGTTTTGTTGTCAACTTGATCTTTTTAGTTACCTTTGGTGGGTCTCTGAGGATGTTTACAAGAAGTCAGTAGTGGGCAGGATGTAAGGAAGTTCAGGAGAGCTACATCCTTTCCTGGCAGGGCAGTGCAGGAAGGAAATTCCAGAGACTCGGGAAACCATTAAGTCTGGGATAGGGTTGCAAGACCTCCACCTTAAGGCTATATAAAAGGGAAGGAGATTTCTCTCTCTTTACCCTCTGCCTGTTCGCTGTTCTGTGGACCTGTGAAAGGGGGATAGCCTCTTTCACTGTTATGGAACTTCCTCTGGATCTGTAGTTTCAATAAATCCTCTCCTCCCCTAACTGTGTCTGGTTTGGAGATTCATCCCAGTGGCATGTGGCTGACTGAAACAATCATCGTGTATCTACTTTCCAATCATCTTCAAAAATGTGTTACTTGTACATCTCCCTCCATTGCCCACTCTGCCTGCAGGGCAGCAGAAAAGTCAGGGTTGGGCTTTCTCTGCCATGTTCCCTTTCACACTTTGCAAAACCACAGCCAAGACCAGGAAAATAAAAGAGAAAGGAAGAAGAGAAAGAAGATGAGAAAACCAGCTTACCGGCTTTAAAAAAATTACTGCATGGTTTATATTCACATCACCAAATCTATTTTTCAGTTCTTCACGGAAGCAATGGCATTTCATTTAAATTACTCTCTCTTGACCCACTTTTATAAGCAGCTATATTTACCTTTTGAGCTGAAATGAGAGATTCTTTGAAATGCAACAATCTCTGTGTTCTTTTTCCAAAATTATTGTTTTCCAATGACAAAAGGTAGAAGATTTAAGAACTACTACATAGGAGAAATGCTAGTGTGATGATGTTTATATATGTGTGTGAGTATATCTATTGTCACGAGCCCCTTGCTGCTTGAAATCATCAAGGCAGGTGGAATGTTCTGATCTGCCCCAGTCCCTGGACAGCAGTGCAATATTATCAGTGAAAATCAACACCACACATGGTTATATGTGTATGAAAATTATGTCTTTTTTTTTTACCTTCATGACTATGGGGAAACTCCCATCACACATAAAAATTATCACACATAAAAATTATTACCAAAGAGACACAAATTAGTCATCAGAACCTCTTCAGGAGGCTTCATGAAATCTATCTGGCATTAATGGGTGCCAGCTACCCTTTACAAGAGAATGAAGCTTAGAATAAATAGAACAATACAAGAAGGACAGATTCTAGCTCCTCATGACAGTGAGGATTGAGCTACCAACAGCCAGCTATGAAGGCCACCTGGAGCCTGGTTGTTGTCCCCTGCATAGGCTTCAGTGAAAACATTCGCAGTGTTGTATATGATCCATGTTTTCACCATATTCATTTCCCTAGCAATGTACAAATTTCACCTATTCATAATGTGAACTAACCTGATACATTTTGAACACATATATTGCCTGACTATCAAATGGACAGATATTCGCCAGAAGTAAAGGTACATATCATTTTCATTCCTGTTACTATCATTAAACCATAAGTGTTCTGCCATACAGTTCAAAACTCCCAACAACCTCCCCGCCATCCAGTCTAGCCAAGTTGTCAACTGGGAGACCAATGGAGGAGGAGGGAGCTGCAGAGTGAATATAACTAATATGCAATATGTTCATATAATAAAGTTCTCAATTAATTAAAAAAAGTGGATGGGTACCTGAACAATGACACTGAAGTTTGTCCTGTGAGCTTCACATGCTTGTGTATGTTCATCCGCGTGCGCACACACACACACACACACACACACACACACACACACACACACACACACCTCAAGGATGATTGTTAGTGAATGCTTAAAGAAAGCATTAAAGTCTACTTCCCTTTTGTACACAGCAATTTTGGCAAAATCCTTTTAAAGTATCTTCAAACAATCTTTAAAGAAATAGGTATTTATCTTATAGAACATTTCCTAGAAAACAGAAAGAAAAGACTGTGTAGTTGTCTTGACGTTTGCACACTATTCCCTGATCAAATGCACACACTATGCTCTCATATGTTGCTATTAAAAGACAAGATGCTAACACATAAAAACTCCAAAGATATTAGTGAATAAAATCCAAAAGTGTAATAAAATGAGGCACCGCACAGACCGACAGTGTTTCACCAGGGTCCATGGCAGGCGGTCAATAGTAAGCATCTCACAAACTCCTAACTACAGGCTGTCAACTTTGCATAATCCACCCCTGCTTCCCACCTTCAATTAATTTGTGACTATTCTTACTAGATCCCCCTGTCTCTCCTACAGTGGTAAACTCATTCTTGCCTCACAGTCACGATGCCTGCACACACCTTTCATGGTATTATTTTCAGTACATTTCCAATTGGCTAGTGCCTCTATTCCTCACTGCAAATTAAATATTTACTCATGCATCCCAGAGAGAACTTTCTTGGCTGTCTTCTCTTTAAAAAGAAGCCTGTCTCAAGCTTCCTTCTCTCTCAAGGACTGCCTGAACTCTGTTAAGCTATCATGAAGGCGATTTGCTTATTTTAAAGCTTTCATTTCCACTCTTGGGACACAGGCTTCAAGGGCAGAGATGCTTCCAGCAATAGCGTTGGGACATGAGATGAACATGCGAGTCTACGTCAGTCTCACGAGTCATGAAGGAACATGGCATAGGCACTTGGAGCCTCAGCTTCTTCAGGAAATACTTGACTAATAATGAAGGCAAAGTTTTGTTATGAGAAATAAATAAGATGTAAGGATATGAAAACCTATCATGACCCAAGAATACAGTAGGGTTTATATGGATTTTCTCATAAAAGTCATTATTTTAGCTATTCTCATTGTCACACTATCAGAATCACAAAACGCTGCTTGCTCCTCGTTTTTGTTAGCATCGTTTATATGAGGTGGGTTATGTGGCAGCTTGAAGCTGTAATCATTTCCAACATTCTCTCTTCAGAGATGTACATACACTCAGGGCTCCCTGCTTGGAAACCAGAATTATTGCTCTCATATTTTGCCACCAATGAACTGTGCCAAAGATGGTTCTGTGTGCTTGCTGCTTTGTAAACAGATGAGCTGCGCCCACAGGAGAAGGGAAATGCTGTTCTGGGGTGAAGATCTGGATGGATTTTTAAATAGAAAACACAGGGAAGCCTGAGCTATCTGTAAATGGAAGACACCCAGTCCAGGTTGATCTGTCCACAGATGAGACAGGCTTCCACAGACAGCAAGTGTGAGGTGCAGGGTTCACCACAGTACATTAACTTGAAGCAAGTTGGGATAGCCTTATACTTACAAAGGAGTCCCACTTTGGGAATGTTATCAAACTTTCTCTTTGGCCAATATGGATGCATTTGTTACAGTTCAGTTATCTATGTTTTGAGTAGCCATACTGATGGAGTACTGGATAGGTACCAAACCTTATTTGAGCATTCTAGACCACAAATATAATCAACCATACTTCAATCTGCAAGAGTGGAAGATGACATAATCATCTTGTGCTGAGTTTTAAGATCTTCACGATTTACCAATTGGTTTTGTGTACATACACATATTGGATGCATAGAGGAAAAGAAATAGCTTCCTACGTGGGCATCATCTAATACCAGGAAAAGGAAGATGGTACCTGAAAAGGTGATGGAAAAAATCACTTCTAAGTTATAGTATTTTGATAGAGACTGAGTCATGGAAAAGAGCTTTGCCTATTAGACTCATAAACTCTGATCACTTAGGATTGAATCCTCTGCAAAATCAATGTACAGTGAGCAGCATTCAACTGCACTGTGGATGTGGAGAAAGTAGGATGATACTGAAACAGTCCCAATGAGTGGTAGTGAGTAATCTTTAATTTTCTGGGTTTGACTTGCTTTGATTTGCGCCTTCCTGGAATGGGATCTTGGAAAACTGGACACTGAGTTGGCTGGACTAAAAGATTGTGTCCAAGGGCCATGTTCACAAAGTGAGCAGACTCCTTAGTGGAGTAGAATTATAACATGTATTTCTTTACTTGATCACTGGTTTCTCCTAAAATAACCAAGATAAAAGGAATTCACCACATCAAAGGGGTCGCAGAGAGGACAAATATCGCCATGGCCCATCTGGGAATTTTCTCCAACGTCACAAAAAGAAGGCAGTTCAAGTTCAACCCACACCATCAGAGGTGGAAAATAAGTAGCCAGATTTGAAGTGAGGAGCAGGGTACAGGTTGGAAGGCAACCTGGGTGCTGAACATGGCACTCCTGGAATCCAAGGCAAGAAGTGAAATTTGGACCCTGCCTTCACCCACACCTGATGAGACCAAAGATCTCTCCCATCTGTTGGCTTTGCTTGAGTTAGAAGAAAAGATTCCCCAATCCTCATGTTCAGTGTTCATATGGGAAACAATTAGGTCAAATTCACCTATGTGCCCTTGCATGTGTTTAGACATGCATGCATGTAAACAAACATGGACTTTGGGAGCTTCAGACCCTTTCTTTTTTATGGGGGACACCTAATACAAACCACCACACCTGCCTTTATTTATACACAGAAAATTACACAGGGGAACCCCCACATACGCACACATGCACATACTCACCCAGTTGTATTTACTCAATGACTTCATTTTTTCATTCATGAGTATCACTCCCTTGGAAAGGCTGGATGCAGTAATGAGATTTTACATCACTTACGCATGAGATGGTAGTTTGCTGTTCTGTCCCTGTAAACTGCTCTGATGCCTAGCTCTTGTTCAGAATTTCCAGAAGAGTCTTTGAGGTGAGACCCTTTCTTTTTAAAATGATAGCAATCAACAAAGTGTTCTTCAAGATTCCTTCAAACTAAGAATGTTTCTAAAAAGATTTAAATAGGCAATTGCTATCCTTATGGCAAATTACCCCCAAATATCTTGAATTATAGAATAAGTATCAACCTATAAAGCTATTTTTTAGGTAGAGTTGCACCAGTTTTTCACAGTTACTTAAAATTATCATTAATTGTTTAATATCATGGCAAGAGACAGAAAGACAACTCAGTAATTAAGAACACCTCTCATGCATGTATAAGGGCCCAGAGGCCTGAGGGACCACTTCTCAGGACCTGCACAAATAGCTGGGTGTAGACTCTCATACATCTGTAATCCCAGTCCTATGGGGAGAAGAGACCAGAGAATCACCAGAAGTCACAAGTGCTGGCCAGGGGCAGCAGGTGCTGGCATCATAAGAAACTCCAGCCCAAATAAAAAAGGGTAGACGAGTGATGGGCAGGGATAACTGATATTCCAATCTGGCTACTTTAGGTGAGCATACACCACCACAGGCAAGTGTATGGGACACAGCATGGGCACATACTTGTGCATAAGAGAGAGAGAGAGAGAGAGAGAGAGAGAGAGAGAGAGAGAGAGAGAGAGAGAGAGAGAGAGAGAGAGAGAGAGAGAGAGAAAACATGGCAGGGAATATAACCAAGCAAAACCAGAAGTAGATGGAAGATGTGCCCAGCTGTGTGTGGGGAGGGGTGATAGTTTCATCACTTATAGGGAGGATAAATGTTAAGAAAAGAAAGACCTTGTTTTTATTAAAGACACACAAAACAGAAACTCATCCAGTCCAATCTTCAAAAACTCTCATATTTCTTGTAAAATTTTGGCAGAAGTGATTTCCTCCTTTCAGATACCATCAAATCACTGAATTTTTTGCCTACATTTTCAAAGGCTAACTAAAAAATTTTATCATCCTCTGACATTATTTCTTAGTGGAAAGCTTCTGTTTTGTTCAAATTTCACATCTCTAATGGCTAAGGCCTTCCAACATACTGACATTCAACTTTGGCTCCATTCAGTTCCCCTCATTCTCCTTTGTTCCTGGGCATAGTTCACCTAAGCTATCACATTCACATTGAGATCCTCATACTGGATATCTGAGCCAAAGGTTAGGTGCACCCTCATTTCCATAGGCACTGTTTCTAGATCACCTCACCAAAAATGTCACAGTGGAAATGATAGAGGCAATAAAGGAAAGTTAATAGTAAAAACTCAATAGTAACCAAAAATAATGAATTTTATTGAGAAGTGAAAAGTCAATAGTTCACAAATCATGTGGAGTAGCAATGCAATTCAATGATATGGAAGTGAAAACAGACCCCAGTTCTCCTGTGTAGACAGCCATGAGCACAATCCTTTGGCCAATCATGTTACGCCTTAGAACTTCAATACTGCCAGCTGGGAAATGGAATGACTGCAACAGAGATTCTCCAGTGTGTCAAGTATATCTTGTGGAAAGACTAATCAGTCTCCACAGGACAGATGGAGATTTCTGGGTCCATAATTTTATCACTCTGACTTCTGCCAGGGTATTTGAATCCCAGAACTTGAAAGTTAAGATGCGGTCCACTTGCTTTGTTTGAAGGACAGAAATGCTTATAAAGTACATCTAGGAGGTTTTATTTTTCCAATAATTTATTGAACAATAAAAACATGGCCTGATGCTTTGTGGCAAGAGTGTGCTGACTCTCAGAGAAGCAGAGACTATGAAAGACATAGTCAAGAAAATAATAATCAATGAACCTGATTAGTTATTGTTCATCTAATTTTAAACTGTGAGGTCATATTTAAAATAATATGCTTTAAAATTGTAAGATTATTTGATCCTCATACCTTCAAGAATAGTGTGACAAGATTTATGGCTTTTCATTTCTAAAAAATACACTATACAAAGTGGGGTCTTTTCCCTTCCTCTTGACATCTCATTCTCCTTTCCTGCCTCCCTCCTTCTCTTCCTCTATCCTTCCTTCTCTACCTTCCTGTTTGCTCTGAAGGAAACCACCTTCCATGTTAAAAGCTGAGCTACAGAGAGGTCCCTGTGATGTAATTCTGTTGTAAGGATGTCCCTGGCCAACAGCAGTCAGAGCTCCCAAATCCAGCAAAGGCAAGGAGCTGAGACTCACCCCTCCAGCCTCGTGTAAGAGGACACCCTCCAGTCAAGCTTTCAGTTGAGATTACAGCACCCACCGGATGACTTGACAGTTACCTCATGAGAATCCTTGAGGACAAATCACCTACTTCATCTACCTGTCCATTTCTGAGGCAGTGAATATGAGAAAAAAAATGAGATTGAGGTGTTACATTTTGGAGCACTAGAGAGATAAATTGTAGTTCTCCAGGTCCTTCCATCTATTTGCTAAATCATAAGGTGTGCAACTATAAATCTAATCTCCAAGCCCATTTCAACCTGATTCAAACAGGTGGAATTACACCATCAGCTTGAAAAAACAAACAAACAAAAACCAACGAACTAAGTCCTTGACTTCTAAGCTCTCCAGAGCACCAAGTACATCTCTGTTCTAGAAAGCTTATCCTAGAATGGAAATAAATCAAATGTGTCTTAAATGAAATAAACTTTGCATTTAGGCCCTCTTCACTGAAAGCTGTGAAATCCAAAGCAAGTAGCATTTGTACCTTAAAACATAGAGTGTTTGCCTCCTAGAATCTATGTGTGAGGTAAGATAGCACATGTGAGCATACTTGTACTTAAAATCTGTTTATTTATCTAATTTAGTTTTCCTTGTTATTTATGCAGAGTTTGATTGAACTATTTGTTTTTTCCCCTCAGAGGCACTTATTATATTCTTATAATTATTTTCCCCTCTAATAATTCTGCATAGGGAAGACATCTTATTCTCAAAGTGATTTATTTTCACTAAGTAATTCTACATATGTTGTAGTTACTTTCCCATTGCTGGACAAGCATCAGGCCAGAAGCAGCTTAGGGAAGAAAAGGATTTATTTCAGGTTTACAGAATCCAGGGGAAACTACATTGATGGTGGAAGAAACTGGCTCACTCCATCACACATAAGCATAGCAGACAGAGAAAAAAAACAACAGCCAATCAGAGCTTACACTGGCTGTGAACACACCTTAGGACTGGATTTAACCTGCATTCCCAGTGTCATACCCTCTAGCAGGCTACTTTAGACTCAGGTTGAAAGCTTAATCAAAAATACATTAGGCTGGGCTGGAGACATGGCTCAATGATTAAGGAGCTTGCCTGCAACGCCTAAAGACCCAGGTTCCATTCCCCGGTACCCACATAAAGCCAGGTGCACAAAGTAGCAAGTGCATCTGGAGTTAGTTTTCAGTGGCTGGAGGCCCTGGTGCACCCTTTCTTTTTCTTTGTCTATCCTTTCTCTCTCTCTCTTTCTCTCTCTCCTTCCTTCCCTCCCTCTCTTCCTCCCTCTCTTTCTCACTCATTGCAAATAAATAAGTAAAATTAAAAAAATGCATTAGTTCATTGGGGACATACATTCACATTCAAACTACCATAATGTAGGAACTCCATACATGTCTAATGAACTATTCAATGATTATTGCCTCCTAAGTAGTTCCAAATCTCTCTGAATGTGGTCTGTACTAGGTATGTGAGCACTTAACATATTTGTAAGATGTCTTGGGAAGCCAGGCATGGGGATACAGACATATAATCCCAGTGTTTGAGAGATAAAGTCAGGAAATGAAGAGTTCAAGGCCTACATGAGATCTTGTCAAGAAATAAAAAAGGAAGATCTCTGAAAGTTTATCTCTTTTGCTACTGAGAGAGATAAGCACCTATGTGGGCATTGGACTCCTGCAATGGTTGACTATGTGATGAGCTGAGCTGTTCAGTTTTCAGCTCATTTCCTTCAACTTTCAGTTATGAAGGTATTTAAATTCCCTTTCAATGCTTACTTCTGAAAGTCACTTTACCTATTGTTTTTTTGGAGGGGTGGGGGGAGGTCAAACTGGAGATAGATGGAGATGCTGTCTCCATTTATTTATTTGTTTACCATTCTAGTTGTTTTATGCCTTTCTGGTCTGAATTTCAGGAAATCATTTCCTGTGGGCCAAATAAAATTGACTTTTTTAAATGCTCAATTTTGTCTCCTTCCTTCAATTTTACAACATGAGCAGTCTGACATGTGGATTTAATGATTCAGATAAAATTCTAGCGTATTCACACAAAAAACCCCACTTTTATGTGTGTCCTGGTTCCTGAGAAGACAGACAGCTTATTGTGCTTATGTGAGAAACAAAAGGGAAAGAAAAGACATTTGAAAAGTAGTAAAGTCTTACTTTATGTGCTGGTCTCATTTGTGCTACTAACTGTGATTACCTTAAAAAAATAATATATCTATATATCTATATATCCCATATATGTCCTTATGAGATAATAAAAAGCTAAGAAAAATGTCCCAGCTGTAGCAAATTGCACTGTTTATTAGCCACCTAGGTGTATTGATAAAATGTATTAAAGTCATAAATTTCCTGAGGGCAAGAAGAGAAGTTGGGGAGTGTTTCATGTGGTGATTCCCAATCCAGCACCCTAGAGAGCGATCCTCAAACATAAATTACACAAAGATCTATGGTTCAAAGGCACAAAAGTCATAGAATATTCACACAAAAGCATAGAGGCATTTAGCCTGCCAAAGTTTTGGTCAAGTCCTTTTATAGATGAGGAAATTAAATAAAATGTTCAGTTACCTTCTCTAGGTGACCTCAGATGCTGGTGGTGTCAGGACTCAAGTCGTTGCTCATTGGGACTCAGCCTTCTTTGCGCTTCACCTTCTGACTAAAAGGCATCCTGATGTTGCGGGCATCTTGCTCTGCTCACCTCTCAGCTCTTCTTCAACCAAGTCACACATAATATTAAAAATAGGCAGGTTTAATTATCAACTGGGGAACTCTTGAGGGGTGAGAGCGAGCAGACAGACCAGTGTGCCAGCTTGGGTATTTTATACTAAGAAATAATATATTTTATACAATTCTTAAAGTTTCCAAAACAGATGGCTTCTTGGAGGTCATTTTTCTGTCTGCATAATTAAGAGGTCCATTTGGATTAACTCTTAAAGGAAGGAAGAATGTTAAATTTTGCTCTTTACCATAAAGGTTCTTCTAAATGGATTAACTGTCCATGATCTTTTGGACAGTTTAGAATGTGATGTCTTCAACCAGGGTCAAAGATTCCATTTTTAAGTGTTTAATTAGCATATACTAAATTCATATGGTAATAGGGTTTATTATGACATTTTTATAATGTACATATTGCAGTTCAATAAAATATTTATCCCTTGTTACTGTCTTTTGGCCCCTCCTACTTACATTAATTTTCCTCAACTAATCTTCTCCTATTTTCAAATTATTATTATCATTATTTTTATTATTATTATTTTGTTACTCAAAGAGTTTCACTATAGTTGCTTATAGGGGCATGTGTACCTTATCAGTGATTACACCACTGTCCCTCCTCCATCAGCTTTCAACAGTGTATAAATCCTTCAGGAGGTAAGAGATCCCATGAACCCTCCCCCTTCCATGACAGGGGATTAAAGGCCCAGTTTTTGGTAGTAGATCTTGTCAGGAAACCACTCAAGCTGTGAGTTCAAGAGTGCAATAACCCTGCCATGCTCAGAAGACAGCGTTTCACAAGGGCCCCTTCTTCTCGCCCTTATATTCTTTCTGCCCTTTCTTCCACGATGTTTCCTTAGCCTAGGAAGGCATGATATGGATGTTTATTTACAGCTGATCCAGTTATTAGTGTCTCCTGTAACTTCTGTCTACTGAAAAAAAAAGTAGCTACTCTGCCTAATGTTGACAACAGCACTAATCCATGGCCATAAACCTATTTGGAAGGCAATTTGATGGATATGTCATGTCCACTTAGCCAAACCGCAGCAGTAGCTTCTTTATGGGGGCTTATGCCCTCCCCAGCCATGGACTTTTGACTGGGTTTAATTACCAGATGTGAAGAAGCAGGCAGCAACTTCAGTCAGAAAGTGGCTGGTTACCACCATAACATATATTCCACTGTTATCCCAGTGAGCTCATCTTGGCTTGTTCTGCACACTGGTCACTCCAGCTGAGTAAGACAGGTGGTGATGACAGTTTTCCCCTAGTAATACATGCTACCTTCCAGCACTGGTGAGCACTAAGCAGAAAGGAAGCTTCCAGCTCAATTCCAGCTTGATTTCTGTTGTGGTTTAAATATAAACCCCCCCCATAGGCTAATGATTAGAACACTGAGTATCCAGCTGTTGGATGTTTAGGAAATATATCAAGTCTTTAGGGAGTAGAGTCTTGCTGAAGGAAATGGGTCTCTGGGCCTTGGTAATTGAGGATTTATAGCTCAGCCCCACTTCCTGTTGGCTTTCTTTCCTGACTTTGGATACAGTATGACCAGTTGGCTTCCTGTTCATGCTGTCATGCCTTCCTGACCACGATAGAATATATCCCCTGGAAATATAAGAGGAAATAAACCCCTCTCTCCTGGATTTGTTTCTTGTCAGATATTTTATCACAGCAATGGAAAAGTAACAAATACAATCTCTTTATGTTCTAGAGCCAAGCTATGTGGTGTCTTCAGGAATGGGATCTTATCAGCTCATTCTTGTGAGCAACCAATGGCAGTGACAACCATCTGGATCGCTCTGATGGTCTCTGGGACCCCTCTGACCAACAACTCCTAGGAAGTATTTCCCCCAAAATACCCCACACTAAGGTGGGGATTAGAGGTGAGACTCAACCAACATTAAGGATGAAAAAACCATAAGGAAGTGTGATCCATGATATGATAATCAAAAAATAAAATTACAGGCTGAGGTAATGGCTTCTTGGTTAAGGTGCTTGCCCACAAGGCAGAAAGACCTGAGTTAGATTCCCCAGTAACCACATAAAGCCAGATGCACAAGGTGGTGTATGTTGTGTCTAGAGTTCATTTGCAGCAGCTGGAGGCCCTGGCATGCCCATTCTCTCTGTCTCTCCCTCTGTCTCAAATAAATAAATAAAATATTAAAAATAAAATTACAAAGGTTAGGGAGGCTGCAGGTTGCTCAGTGGTTAAAGTCTCTTGTTTACAAAGCCTGCTGGTTTGTGTTCGATGCTCTAGTACCCATGTAAAGTCAGTTGCACAAAGTAGCTCACAGTTCCTCTCCTCTCCTCTCCTCTCTCTTTATTATATATAATAAATATATATTATAAATTATATAGATATATATTATATACATATTAGATATATAATAAAGAGAGAGAGAGAAATATTTTGAGGTTGGAGAAATGGTCCAGCAGTTAAAGGTGCTTTCTTGCAAAGCCAGACAATTTGGGTTCAATTCCCCATTACCCAAGTAAAGCCAGATGCACAAAGTGGCACATGCTTCTGGCATTTCTTTGCAGTTGTCAGGATACCATCATACTCATACCCACTCCCTCCCTTCTCTCTCTCTGTCTGCTCCTTTCTCTCTGTCTGTCTCTGTCTCTCAAATAAATAAAGTCATATTTTTCAAACTTAGAATTAGATCCCATGCTCTTCACCAGTAATCAGAGTCCTGCAATTAAAGCTACTGGTTTTATTACAGGGTGAGGTCTTTCCTCAATGCTTCAAGCCTGCTAATCTAACCAGCTACTTAAAACAGTTATCCTGGTCAGATTCTCCATCTGCAGGCTAAAGAGCACACAAGAAGACTGTTTCAAAGAAATGATCTCTTACTTAAATTGCTGTCCTCACATCACCATGTGGGTAACTCTTCCTGAGAGTCATGTCCATCTCTGTTTTAGGCCTGAACTCTGTGGATCACTTTGATTTGCTTTCAGTGAACAATCTTCTCCAGCCTGTTTATTCATATTCAAGATTATCATTATTCCTGCACTTAGTTCAATACAAATACATTCATTGAACCCCCCTCCCATGTAATGATGAAGTATTAAGTATTTGAAAGCATACTTCGCTCAAATCTGACATCATTCCTTGGGTTTCAGTAAGTCAGAAGTATTTAGTTTAAGTACTTGCACTGAGTTCACTTTGATGCTGAGGATCTGGTATTCTAAGTACTAAACAATAATTTCTATATTCAAATATCATTTTTATTTTGTAATTAAGTATGGCAAAATCATAAAATTAGAAACTGTTCTTGTTGCTTTCACATCCTTTCCTCTTCTTTTCCCCAAAATATCAGGGCCTGGTTTTCAGCAAAGTCCTCTCTTTCCATCAAGACTTAGCTATTTATTACAAGTCTAGAGAGATACCCAGCAGCCAGCAGATGGTAAAGAGAACCAACAGTCACACACTGAGCAGCTAACACCTTAGAGTCACTCAGAGCCTTCTTCCAAGGCTATTTGTATTTCGACAAATAGAAGGCATTTTCTCAAGGGCACAACTAAAATACAAAATTTGTGTGAGATGTAACTGCTTTCATTAAAATTCCTTATTTATCTTTGCTTTTATGGGCAATGAAACTCTAAATGAGTTTTAAATTCTAGAAGAATTTCATACACAAGCATCTTACTGTTCTCATGCCGATACATGAACCTTCGTTGGGAGAGAATGTGTGTAGTTTGGGTAAAGAGCTCAGTGGGGCAGCACCTGCGTGGAAGGCTCACATCCCTGGCCGTGATTTTCAGCACATCAAGAAAGAAGTTAGAGAGATGTGCATACGTGTATTTAATTAAGTCACTATGTTTAAATGTGCATGTTTTTGAGTTGCATTCTGTTTGACCAGCCCTTTGGCACCATTCACCATTCCATGGGTTGAGACTTTCTTGATACTGTTCACCCATGTTAAGAAGCCACGGATGCCTCACCACTGCATCCATTTCACATGGGTATGACCCATGTATGATACCCATGGTATCACCAGGGAACAAGTCAAAGCTGTCCTAAAAGAAAATGTGCTAACCTAAGGGGAACCACATTTAAGTGTTGGCCTTGTTCGCTACATTTGGAGATTTATTTTATTAACTTCCTTATCCTGAATCTTGTTCTTTTCATTGAAGAAAATGTTGAAGGGCTCTCACTGGGTTTCCTCCACTCCCCTCCTGCTGTACTAGGCTCTGGCTGTCTGCTCTGCTTTGGCTGTCTTTCCCAGCAGGAGGAGAAAATGAGATTGCTCAGGAAAGCGATGTGGATGGCACCACCCTGCTGCTTGGGAATGTTGTTTTGTTTTCTTAAAGGAAAGAAGGCAATCTGCATAAGGACCATCAAGCCTCAGGCTCCTGCAGTCCTGGGGCTGGGCAAGGAGCCCAGGGAACCCAGTGACCTCCAGCCAGTGGGACCCGCCTGGCTGAGCCAAGCCCTGCACAAATGCTGAGTTCGTTTTTGCTGTGAATTGCTCTGCCCACTCGGTTGTGCCATTGCCAGCTGCTCCGGATGGCAATACCAGGCAGGGCGACACAGGCCACAGCCGAGGGAGTGGTGCCAGCCAGCAGGTTGTGGGATGGATGGCTGACCACCAAGTAAGCGTCCAGCCTTGGGGCAACACAAAATACAATTGTTGTTTCTTATGGAGCTATTCAAAACACCCCGTTAAACAGCCCTTATGAAAGGGAATTAACTCCAAGTAACCATTAGCAGCTGATTCTAAAACAGACGAAGCTCCGCCTGATCTGTCCAAGGTTTGTCTAATTAGTTCAGTTCTCATCATTTAGCCATTAATTCTCTGGAAGAGCCTCTTAACTGGACTTCTATCATTAAATCTTGCCCTTTTAAATCAATTTTTACATAATATTGCCTATGTCTGGAAGGCTTCCCATATCATTCCAAATAAAATCCATTTTTCTTGGCATTATACAAACTATTTTTCTCTAGACAGAGCCTTACAAAAAAAAACTGGAATTCATTATTAACCCCTTGCTGCACAATTTGCAAACAACTCTATAGCTTTCTGGTGGTGTCAGTCAACTCTCTGTGGTTATAACCCAATGCTTGAGATCACTTCTAAAGAGAAGAGATTTCTTTCGGAGCAAAGTTTGGAACATTCCAGTCCCAGGCTGATGAACTCATTGCTTGGGTTTCCAGGTCACATGCCAAATGACAATGGCAAGAAGAATATGGTGTTTAAAAAGCCAGGAAGCAACAATGAAAACAGAGACTAGGTACTTCAAACATACCGAAGGACATGTGAGCAGTGACCCAAGGACCCCGAGAAGACCCCACCTCCTAAAAATTCCATCACCTCCCAGAAGCTCCTTGCTTTTACAGCATGGGTCTTTGGGAAATACTCAATCTGTGAACAATATAGCATGCACATTAATCAACATATACAAATCCCTATTAACTCTGAATGTTAAAGGCAAACTTGGGAACTTTGTGGAAGAGGGGTTGGAAAGATTGTAAGAGCCATGGTGGGGGAGAATATCCAGAGACATTGCTCCCCTCAACAATAACAACACAAAACATACTTGCTACAGCTTGTACAACTTATGACCCCCCCATGCCATGGACCTTTCCAGCAACCCCACTGAGGAATGCCCTTAATGGTTTGGGGGCAAGGAAGAAGGAAATGCGTGTACCATCACAAGACTTGTTCATAGAGTGTTTTTAATTATTAACAATATTTTTTTAACTTGTCTTACATCTAAAGTCATATATTATTAGAAGGGTTAATTTTGAATGAAGCTGACCATATGTAGATTAAGCATTGTATTGGGTGGAAGCTCTAAAAATATGTCTGTGCCCTAATCCCAGAACTGGTAAAGATTACCTAATTTCCACTGTGATTATTGCCCTGTGTCTTCATCAGACTGGGATGCTACAACAGAGTACAATAGAATGGGTTGCTTAAAATACCAGACATTCTGGAAGCTGGCAGGTCTAAGACCATTTTGCTAGGAGATATTATGTCTGAGGAAGCCATGCTTGGTAGTTTTCGGAGAGAAGAGCAAAGAGAAAAAGTAAGCAATCATGTGTGTTCTCATAAGGGCACTGGTATGACCTGGATGTTGGTGACTCTATATCATATGTTAAAACCTAGTCACCTAGATGATGGTGCCAGGAAAAGATCATGGAGAGATAAAGCTCTTATGAATAGGCTTAGTGCCATTCTTAAAAAGGGGCTGGGACTGTTTTCCTCTTCAATTATGAGAAGATGTGTTGAAAGACAAGGGCAAGAGGGACGTTAAAGGCCAATGATCTCCTGGAGCCACGAGAAGCTGGAAGAAGGGATGAATGGATCCTCCCCAGAGCATGCTGGGAGAGAATGCTAATGCCTCCATATCTCAGTGACCCCCCCAGAAGTACATGGAAATAAAATTCTGTTGTTTTGTCACTAAGTCAATTGTAATTCTTAACAGCAATCATAGGACACTGATATAAGCATGCTTGGTCTGGTGGTTTCCTTCTCATTGCTGGAACGAAACACCTGATAAATATCAGCTGATTCTAGGAAAGGTTTTATTTGGCTTACAGTCTTGAGGAGAAGCTTCTTGGTGGCAGGGGAAAGCACAGAATGAGGAGAGACTGGACATCTCCTCTGCTCTAGCAGGTGGAAAAGAGCAGCAGGAGAGAGAGGTGACTTCTGGTAAGGGGGAAGCTGGGCTATGATACTTGTAAGCCTGCCACCAACAACACACCTCCTCCAGCAAAGCTCCACCTCCCAAATTGCCACCAGCTGGGGACCAAGCATTCAGAACATATAAGCTTATGAGGGACATGTGCTTTAAACTCCCATAGTAGGGAAGAGGAATAATAGTTCAGCTGGAAAAGAATCAAGTGGTCAGGATGAACTGGAGACTTTCAAAGCATACAGAAAATTTGTTCAGTGACAAGTCACTGCCTTTGCATTAAATACAAGTTTGACACCCTTAAAACCCATCTATTATGTGAAAGGGTAAATCCAAGGACCATTAAGATTCAGTGACCTTCCAGAATTGTATTGTGAATAACAAACTCATGATGCGAATTTAAGACTCCGGAGTTTTCCTTTTTCCAAGCATTCCTTCATCACTCTTAACTTCCACTCAGATGAAAATGGCACAGTTGTTCAACCTCACTCTGTCAATGTAAAATGATGAAATAATAGCAATTCCCCCAACAAAAGAACATCATTGTATTAAGTTATATTCAAATGACGGAACACTGGGAAGCTATTAAAATATTTCAGCCATTCAAATGAAGATTATGAAAATTTAACAATGAACATGAAACAAACGACCAGTATATTGTTAGAGAAAACAGTTTTTTTAAAAAAATAGAATCCTAAATATAATTTTGTTTTTACAAAGCAAATATAAAAGAGATATACAAAATACATATTTTTGAAAAATCAAATATCAAAATGCTCTTTTGTGCCAGATGTGGTGGTGCATGTCTTTAATCCCAGCACTAGAGAGGCAGAGGCAGGAGGATCGCTGTATGTGAGTTCAAGGCCATCCTGAGATTACATAGTGAATTCCAGGTCAGCCTGGTCAAGAGCAAGACCCTACTTCTTAAAACAACAACAAAAATTCTCTTTGTGAGGACACAAGGATTCAAAGATCATTTTTCTTTTTCTTTTCGTTACTTAGTTCTATAACTCTGCTATAATGAATACATGATTTATTTTGTGATAACATGATTCCTTAAATTTCAAAGAAAACCTATTTCATGCCTATACTTCAGATACTGTTCAGGTACCAGATGGATATGTAATTTATATTTTCATTGATAAATTAAGTTTCAGGGTAAGAATTCATGGCTAGTACAAGGTAAGAGGTACAAAAAGAGTGATCAGAAAAGAAACAAGAATAAGTATTGCTATTAGGTAGAGAAAGGGGACACAGATAGGCTGGCTGGGAGAGAATAAGTTTAAGAAGGGACCTTGGATATCTTTCCATTATCAGTTCTAACAAATACATTATTTTGGAGACTCATTGCTTTTCCCTAATTCTGACCTCATAAAGGGAAATCTGTGATCTATGCACACAGCAGAGCCTGAATAGTCTGGAGATGATCCATTAATTAAGCCTGGAGGATGCTGAGGTCTCTGATGTCCTAGAGGAGGGTTGCTGGGGGAGGATCCTAAGAGGTAGGAGAGAGTTAAGAAGAGGAGAGGAGATTATATAGGGAAGTCACCAAGTTGTGTTGCCAAGGTGCATATACTGTGAGCTTCAGGCTTAAGACACTTTACTGGCCTTAGAAAGGGAAGGGTATTAATTTCTCAGTAAGAGTTGAAAACAGGAAAATGTAAATAAAAATATCCTAATATGATACTATAATGTTATGAAAAGTAAATATTTTGGAATTTGTATATAAGTAATCATTAGTGATTAACCTCTTGTTTTTGAAGAAGGTTCTATTTGTACTTACAGCTAAAATAAATCACTATCTTATCTTCATTTGTGGAGTGTAAGTAAACATAAATTTTCTAGAAAATTATATGGCACAACCAGTATTTTGTCCTAAGATCCTGAGAAAATAACTTGAAGGGTAGAAATTTCTTTGTATAAATGTGACATCATGACAAAATCTACACACCTGTGCAGTAGTGGCACACAGCCTAGGTGGGTAACCAATGACTGTCTGATTGCCTAAGAAATCCTCTCAGTGGTCATGAACCCATAGATGGAATGGGGAACCAAGAATCTGGACTCCAATGAGAAGCTCCCATTAATTTGGGGGTCTAAAGAGAGGCTACATACATCAAAATTTCTCTAAATTAACAATGCTAATCCCATTTAATTTATGCTGATCTCATTCTTCATCTTTTTCTTTATCAGAAAGCAGCAAAAGCTGAAGACAACCAAAATCTATCAACTAGACAAGAAATGATAGCTGACTCCCTGGCAGGAGATGAACCACCCCTCACACATCAGCTAGGGCCCAGGTGACACCACTGAAGAATTGGCAAAATGAGCAAGAGTGTCACTTCCATGACAAACCTGACAGCCTGTGCCAGGGTGCTGGTGATGGACCCTGAAGAGACTCAAAATCCACCAAAGCAGAAATCCAGGAGTTTCTGAGAGCTCAACACTAAAATAGACTTAAGACCCACCCACCAAGGCTTAGGGAAATTTGTGGAAGACAGGGTGGAAAGATTTATGACCAACAAGATGGGAGGGGATATCCAGAGTCATTGCCTATCTCCACATTGACTGACTGCTGCTCTCACAGCTCATGACCTTCAACTCCAGGGTGAATACCAGCAATCCCTCTGAGGTGGGTCCTTGATGTAATGGGGACAGGGAGGAGAGAAATGATGTACCAATTCATGCTTTGTCCACGCTAAGTTCAATTAAAAAGTAAATAAATAAATAATATGTGAGATCCCTGAAACACTCATAATATCGAAAACCAAGAAATATATTAAATATCACAAATCAGATAAATGACTAGATAATATATGGTATGCACATGTTTGACTATTTTGTCAACATTAAAATCATGTTTATCGGGAACCTAGTTAAAAGGCAAGATGTTAGCTCTTATTAACTTATATATATATTTATATATTAGCTAATATATATATATATATATAATTTAAAGGACAGCTTTTGTTTTGTCAGTTTATAAAAACAAAGTTATGCATCCCAATAACTGAGAACATGCCTGCTGTATGCAGAGATATAAGTACTGTCATATGCATATTTTCCTTTGCAAAGCCAGAAATGTCTTTTTTTTCAAATAAAATGTATGAATTATGTTGAGCATAAAGATGTAGACTAATTAGAAAATGAAAAGAAAATATCAAAACAAGTTTCTTGTTTTTTATCATGATATGGAGAGATAGGGCTCATTAATTCCTTCTGTGTTTCAGGAACACACTGAATATTTATTATGTGGCACGTGATTGTAAGCAATCCTTTGAATGTTGGGATGGGATTTTGTAGCTCTGGATCCAAAAAACAGACACAATTATGAAAAAAAAATGCTGGTTTTCCTCAGACTTTGTGCCTTGACACTCACATCCAGAATAAAGTGGGCAAAGATTACCAAAACCAACCTCACAATTCCTGCACTTCAAATGCACTTCCATCACTTACATCCTCAGAGTAGCCTAGAAGTATCGTATCAAGCATGCTGCACCCATTTGGTGGGTTTTAAGACAGCTATGTTCTCTGTCCTCCTCCCTTACATCGGCTCCTTTCTGCTGAGAAAACTGATTTTGCTAAACAACCACTGTCTTCAACGAGCGAAGAAAAGCTTGCCAAAGAATAAATTTTGATTTGCCCAAATTAATCATGGTGACAGTATTCCCCTCACCAATGATGTGTGACCTAGTTGTGATCAATGAGATGTGAGGACCAGACTGCTGTTGTTTTCAGGGAGAATTTTTAACTTTTAAAGTACCAACAAAAGAGTAATCCCTTTAGTTTCGTATAAATATGGATGTGGAGACATAAATCCCTGATTTGCTGAAACTAGAATGAAGATCTATAGATGACCAGGTACAAACTCAAGGCACAAGTAAGTACCAGCTAGCCTGGACACCTGCCCTGTCCACCTGATACAAGAAGTGAGGCACTAGGGTGGCTTAAATTCTTCAGCAGGACTTTCTATTCCTTAATGTTGCCACCACTCAGCCTTACAGAAAAGCAACATGTTCGCTGGGTTTTCTTCAGCTAGAAGTGCTGATTGAAATCTCTGTTTCACTCAAAGGCACAAAGGCAGGGAATGAGGACCCTGAACATGCAGGGCTTCAAGGTCTCTGTTAAAGCTGCAGACATCATAGATGTCATTAATTGCTTTGAACAAGAAAGGGATAAGATTTGATCCCGCTAGGTTTAATTCATTTTGTTTTTGTTGTTTTCCTATTTCAAATGGTTGTCTATCTGGTATGAATTCTCTTTGGTATGAATTCTCCATGTTCTTTCTGGTTCTTTCATGTACATCTTCTATCTTTACCCTTAGCCATTTGTCTATATTGATCTGTAAGCCTAATGGTCCTACGTCAACACTTAAGGCTATAATTGAAACTCTAGATTTCTGACCTTGTTTCTTTTCTATTCTTTCTTTCATTTGCCCTTGGCTTTAGGTCTGCTTTTCAGGGCTTTTAGTCTCTATAAATTCAAGCTGCTTTTAAAACACAGGGTCAGGGTTAAGGTTTGTGTATATGAAAGTAGATTGAATGTGATTGAACGATCCCTTTGCAATGATTAGCTGGATAAATAATTCCTGTACATTGAGTTTCTGTGCTTAATATTGGCATTAAGAAATGGCAGACTACAAAGAAATGTCTTCTTTCTTCTTCTCATTTTGCACTCGTTTCTTTTTTTTATAACATGGAGCCCTTCTACTCCTGAGAAGATTTAAATGTGATGCCAAAGTTGAGCAAGATCTGGAACTTATGTGCAAAGTACACCTTTTACATTGAGATACTCTTTCATTTATATGTAGCTTTAGCTACCATATATTCTATTCTGTAGCCTCTAGGACATGCATGCTTAGACATTTAAAAGTGTTCACCAAAGACCTTTCAATTTCTGTTTCTCTTAATAATTAGAAGAAAAGCACTCAGATTACAAGGGTGTAGTTTGAACTGTTCATCTATAATGGGAATATTGCAATGATGAAGTTGAAAGCTTAATTATAAAATATATAATACGTTTACTAATGCTGTAATACAAAGTGGGAACAAAATTCCTGTTTTGTTAAGACTTTGATTTACTTAAAGGTCAATGCCTTGATTAAGAAATGAGGTACTGGAGGAACGGCTTGACTTTAATGGACTGCAGACTGCTCTGAATTTTCATAAGATATCACTCACTCTTTCTGAGTACTGGCTTTAGCAGGGGTGCCCTCCAGGCAGAAGTGATGTAGAAATGTTTTTCTTTCTCTTCATATTCTAAGGATTATAATATTTACTTGTTTTATCCAACACATCCTGGATGATTAACTCCTACAAGAGGAAAACTAAACTATGTCTTCTAAGTGGACTTAAGTAGTCTCTGCCAAGGGAAATATTGATATATTTATGGTTTAGAATTTCCCACCTTGTCTATGAAAAACTCCATGTGCACACAACTGGTTTACTTCAACAATATTAGCTATTATTATTCATTTTTTCACTCACTGTATAAGATGTCCTGTGATATGCCTTATAGTGCATCATTTCAACTCTACTGCATACGTCTTTGTGAAGGAGAATTCTTTATTAGCATATATAACTAAGACATGCTAACTGAGAGGTCAGAGAAACTGCAACTTTCCTGAATTTTTATGGCTTATTTGATGACTTAATATCACTTCTTCTTAAATATTGGTTGATAAACAATGCACATCTTTGAGAGGACAAAATTGGGCACTCTTTCAATCAAATTAAAAAGATATAAAGATTACAAAATGAAGGAGGGAGAGAAGTCCTTGGGAACATTGATTTTCTTTTTATGGCAGGCTAGGGTCCACAAAGAAGGCTTTCCCAGACCCTCATTCTGTGGAAGGTTTTCTTGTGTTTAGAGAAAGAAATCTGCACATATGTTCTTCATGTGCATCATTTTGCTTCCTCCATAGAGCACATCTGCCCATATGTAGACGAAGGCTGCAGCTGGTACCTTTAAAATTATCATCCAGCTTTTCTCCCTTTCATTTCACTAAACTTCCTTGTCATCCCCTAAAGAGATTACAAGTCACACATCCAAGTTGATGTCCTCGCCCCAGCCCTGTCTTCCATGTGTTACTACTGCAGGCTCTCAGTGTGATGTCCATTTCCCACATGGAAGCATCCTGATGCTTTATTTTAGACTCATGGATTTGCATTTTGTCTGAATGACGGACAAGTCATAAAACCACTTGGGCAAGAATTCCTGTTTGTGGTGGTTTGAGTTAGGTTGGCCCCATAAACTCATGTGTTTTGCATGCTTGGTCCCTAGCTGGCGGAAATTGGGAATTGGAGCTTTGCTGGAGGAGGTGTGTTGTTAGGGGTGGGCTTATGGGGGTGGATTTTGTAAAATTGAATCTCTAGCATTTCTATATATTCTAAGCATGATTTTTACTGGTTATATTTGCAAATATTTTAGTCTTAAATTTACCATTTTATCCTTTTTAAAAATATTTCATATATTTATTTCCAATGTGTGTGTGTGTGTGTGTGTGTGTGTGTGTGTGTGTGTGTGTGTGTGTGTGAGAGAGAGAGAGAGAGAGAGAGAGAGAGAGAGAGAGAGAGAGAGAGAGAACCAGGGTCACCACCTTGTGGCTCTGGCTTATGTGGGTTGTGGGTACTTGAGTATTGAACCAGGGGCCTTAGGCACTGGAGACAAGTGCCTTACCACTGAGCCATCTCTCCAGCCCCCATTTTATCCTTTTAACAAGATTTTTGCAAAAAAACTTTATAATTAATGCCACATAATTTGTCATTTATTGTTCTTATTTACACAGATTTTGGTGTCAACATTAAGGCCTATCTCTCCTGTCCCATATAGTATTGACCCCTATGTTCTTTTCTAGAAGGATTATATTTTCCACTTGAGATTTGAATATGTGATCCACTATAGGTTTAATTTTTTAAATGGCATATGCTTCAAGTCAGGGTAAATTTTTGCTGGTGGATGTCTAATTTCTCTGGCACTCTTGAACAGGCTACCTCTGTTGAACTTCATTGGTGCTTGTTAAAAGTGATGTGAACCTATTTGCAATTACTCATATACATTGTCTTAATTACTCCTAGGGTAGGACAAGAACTAACACTTCTAAAACTGAATTCTCTTTAACAATTATTCTGGTCATATTTGGACCTATTGATTTTCTTATAAAGTCTAGAATGTTCTTGATTGTCTTTATAAACAGTTGTAGTACAGGGGCAATTAGCATTACTGTGTAGTATTTTCCAACCCATGAACATAGGATATTTCCCTTAGAATTTGGCTTTATCTCCTTCATCATCATTTTATAATTCTCATCATATAAATCATACATGTTTTCATTATCTTATACTGGTTTTATTCTCCTTGAAACAGTTATAAATGGCACTGTTTCTTTCATTTTTCCCAATTTTTTTGGGGGGGTAGAGATGGAAGTGATCTTTTGTGTTCTTTGATTTGACTAAAATGAGGAAATCCCGTGTTTTTATTGACCCCCCCCCCATGGAGAAAACATGAGGTTTGCATACAGAGTTTAATGCTTCTCTTGCCCTTCTGAAGTGGAAAGTACCTCATTGCCATGGTAACCACTACTGGTGTCACCATTGTCCCTGAATCAGGAACATTTGATGTTTTGGGAACAAATATGATGGCGTCTCTGGGTTTTTGAAAATGCTCTCTCTCTCAAGCTCCATCAAGTTCACTTCCTGGGAGCTTCTCTTATTGTTTTCCTCTATTCTTTCTTTAACAAAAGTAAAAACTACCATGAGTTGACATTTTGTTTTGTGAAGTGCTTTCATTAGGTGTCAACTGTTATGATCAGATGGCTTTCTCCTGTGTTCTTCTCATAGATGCCTCACAGTTATTCATCTTTTAATATTAGCAGCCTTGCAAACCTGGAAATCCTACCACTTGGGCAGAGTGTGTAACTACTTTTACATTATTTCTAAAGTTGCTCTGTGAATATTTTATGTTTTTGACACAACCCCATGAACTGTGCCTAAGATCTGAAAGATACTTTATTTTTGTTAATGACATCTCTGACTTGGTATCAGCATGCACTTGGTGGGCTTGGAAAGATTTCTTCTCGTATTTTGAGGAGATTGTATAGAATTGCTTTAACTCTTCTTTGAAGGTATAAAATCACCTGAGGATATAGTAGTTTGTTTCTTCATGAATTACAAATCCCCTTCTGTAATTTATATAATACTAATCAAATAGTCTCTTTGACATTGGCTAAGTTCTGAAACTTTTTATTTTTATTGGTCCAATCCATTTAAACTTTCAGTTTACCAGGTTTTAAAAAGTACCTTGTTATATACCTCATGTTGGTGATGTGTCTTTTCTTTATATCTTTATTAATCATGTTATTTTCTTATGATGTCAAATTCTTTCTGACTAACCATCCTTTGATTTTGTTATTTTTTTCTAACTATAATTTCATCAATTTCTGCCCTTATCTGTATTATTGTCTTCTCTTTCCCATTTTGTGTTTATGCTCCACATTTTAATTGTTTTAGGCAAGGACTTAGACCATTGATTGCAGAATTTATATCCTATCGTAGTACATAAGTCAATGCCAAGAGCTTCCCTCTCAGCAAATGTGTATCTATCCACACAAAATATGAGAAGCTATTTCAGGTTTTATTTGAATCCATGTACTATCTGATTTTATTGGACTCCTTGACTTCTTGAGAACTGGGAGGTTTACTTTCTTTGTTAAGGTTGATTCTATTGTGCTCAATGAATACATTATCTTTATTAATATCTGTTGGAGAATGCTTAGGGCACATTATATAAGGGAGAATCAAAGAATAGTACATGTTTACTGTTTTTTTTCTGCAAAAAGAATCTTGGGCTGGAGTTATGGCTTAGCAGTTTAGACTTTGCCTGCGAAACCAAAGGACTGCAGTTTGATTCCTCAGGACCCATGTAAAGCCAGATGCACAAGGTGGCACATGTGTCTGGAGTTTGTTTGCAGTGGCTGGAGGCCCTGGTATGTCTATTGTTTCTCCCTGACAGCCTCTTTCTCTCTCTCTCTCAAATAAATATTTAAAAAGAATACTATCTTATTGATTTCAGTTTTAAAGAATCTGTCAAGTTTAGTTTTATAACCTAGACTCATATATATGTTAGGGAAGGTTCTCTCTATCCTCTTGAAAGTAAATGTGTAGGTACTGTCATTAAGGGGACGCATTCCATCAATGTAAACTTTATACTGCTGGGTGATGGTGTTGAATCTGTCTATATTCTTTTTATATGGTTTTGTTTTCTAAAGGAGGGTCTCACTCTACACAGGCTGACCTGGAATTCACTATGTAGTCTCAGGCTGGCCTTGAACTCACAGAAATCCTCCTACCTCTTCCTCCTGAGTGCTGGGATTAAAGATGTTCACCACCATACCTGGCTGAGTCTGTCTACATTCTTATTGTTTTTCTGAGTAATAAGTCCATAAATTGCTGAGAGTGGTATAAACTATAAGAGTATGTGTATTTCTCCTTCAATCCTCAACAGCTTCTGTATCATATGTTTTGTATCTCTGATACTTAATATGCAACTTGGCAGTTCCTGGTGGGTTAACAAATTACATCATATAATGCCTTGTGTCATGGTTTGATCCAGGTGTCCCCCACAAACAAATGAATGGGTTCTGATAGATCGATCCTCAGCTGATGGCAGTTTAGGTTTTACAACCTCGATGAAGCTGTGTTGTTGGGGGCGGGCTTAAGGGGGTTATAAGCCAGCTTCCCCTTGCCAGTATTTGGCACACCTTCCTGCCACTGTTTGCAGTGCTGTGGCAGAGGTGATGTCTAGCCCTCTGCTCATGCCATAGTTTTCCCTGCCAGAATGGAGTCTCCCCTAGAGTCCGTAAGCCAAATAAACCCATTCCTCTATAAGCCACTTTTGTTTGGGTTCTTTCTGCACAGCAACTAGAACGCTGACTGCAACACCTTGATTCTCCTATCAATTTTATTTGCCCCAAAGCCTATTTATCCTTTATCAATATACTGCTTTTCTCTATAAGATTATATATATATATATGTATATATAATTTCTTCACTTTTGAAACTTTCAATTATGTCCTAAATATTGTCATGAGTTTCTTATAAAAAATGTATTGTTTTCTTTGGATAATTTTTTTGTTTTTTATATATATTTATTGTCCATAATGAGTTACATTATTTAGTGGGCAAACAATGCGTTGTTATCCCAAATTCCCCAATTCCCTCCCTCCCCATTCCTGATCAGTTGTATATCCTCCTCCGTGGGCTGTCTGTATTAGTCCTTGTCTTTGGATAATTTTTAAAAATCAATTCTGACAATTTTCTTTTATGGGTATGGGCTATTTACACTTAGAAAATGGGGTTACTTAATTGTGGATGCTATTAAAAAGTACTCCATGGTAGATGGTTTAAAAAACAAAAACATAATTTCTCACAGTTCTGTAGCTTATAAGCCAAAAATCAAGATAACAGAAGGTCCAGTTTCCTTTGGGAGGATTTGGAGAGATTTCTACACTGTCACATTTGTCTGTCTTTTAGTTGTGTGCTTGCTCTCTCTCTCTCTTTTGTTTATTTTGTATTTTTAAATGCTTGCCTTGCATTTTAGTCTCCTTTAGTGCTTAATCTTAAGAAAAGGAAAGATAACAGAACATCTTGGCAATGTTGTCATTTCTCTTAACATTTCTACCCAGCTACTCTTCCATCCATTAAATTCTCTTTATGAATATCTGATGGGGAATTTTTAGGATACATTATAAAAGGAATAATCAGAGAATAGAACACATTTGCTATTAGCTCTGCAAAAAGAACATCCCATGAACACTTTTTGATTGTTATATGCTTCTTAGAATTTTGAATTTCTGCTTGACACTTCTGTAAACACTCATATAAGTTATCATTGTTTTCCTTATAAGGACAGAAAAGCAGTAACATCAACCTTCCCTCTGTCTTTATCTTGCTATATTGTTAAATAATTCTATGACTTCCCCCTTTTCTGAATAGGAAGATATTGCATACAAAATGGGAATTGGGAAGAGCCCAAGGTACCAAGTTGGAATCCTCACACTTGTTGAGAATTTATTGACTCCTAGAAAGGAGGTTTGTATGATAAGCAACATATATTCTGTGAGCAATTTTCCTTCTTACACGTTAAGTTGCTGCCCTGTAACTAACAAAATTATTTCCAGTAATTCTCCAAATTTTCCCTTTTTTCTAATAGACTTTACTTCAGCCTCTCTTCTCTACATTCATTTTTTGAAGTCTGAGTGCTCCTCCAATTCCAATAGAACGTTACGTATCACATGGCAGAATTATCTCCCCTCCATCAGTTCATGCATTCTCTAAGAATATCATCCTGTAAATCAGGGTAGCTCCTGAAAATCAAAGTGTCATTACAAGAAATGCATCGACTTTCAGAAGACAACACCATGGACAGCTCAGTAAGTAAACCAGTACCAGGGACAGCTCTGCAGGGAGACAGTGCTGTTGGAGATTCAGCCCCACAGCTCTGCAGGAAGAGGCAATTAAACTGGAAGACAGGTAGCAGGGGTCCCCCCCCCCCCTTGAAAACAGATTTCTGAAAAAGCTTCCCGCCCCCAAAAAGAAACTAGAAATCTGTGTTTGGGAAAACGAAAGAGTGTGTGAGGTCATTGTTATGAAAAAGACAGGGTTTCTTTTCTTCAGAGAGAAACCAATTGAAAATATTTATTTGACCTGGAGAAAATTAGAGGAATTATGTTGCATAATTGCCAATAAAATAAAATGGAATTATGGTCTTTTGGCCTTCCTAATTTCTTCTCTGGATTCAGAATTGGCATTTAAAAGCCTAATAACTGTTACTTGATTTTACTGAGTCCCTATAACAGCCTCTCACTCCTCTCAGAATGAAGACCAATTCCAATATTCACTAAATAGACCACTTAGCCTCATTCCCAACTTTTCCCTCTGTATAAATGCATCACAGATTACTTTATTCTTTCTCACACCACCTCCCCCTTTCACCATGTAAAAGTACCTAGGACGATGTTCCAGAAATCTTTGTGGAAGAAACACTATAGACCTTTCCCTCCAGTCTTTAAAGTAACATTCCTCCTTCACACACCACCTCAGAGCTCATTCCTCAAAGAAGCCCCTGACCTTTCAGCTGGCATCTACTGTGGACATAACTATTGTTTTTCTCATACAATACAATGGCCATTTAAAAGCGACCAGTCTGTTCAAGGCTACCTTGAAATAAGGTGCCTTGTCAAAAAATGGACATTGAGCTCCAGGAGACAAGCTGAGCTGTTTTAGGACAAGTGTATGCTCATAATTAACCCTTTGTCCCAACATGCTTCTTTCAACACTATAAATTCCACTGCATATCATGCTGATTGCTTAACAGTTAATGAATAATGCTGAGTAGTGTGTGCTTCACACAACAGGAGTTCCAAAATATTGAGTAAGTAAATGAATACATGAATATATGAATGTTGAGTGATCTGTGAATGAATTATCTACTTGTGAATTTGTGACTCATTTATCATTTTAGGGTGACTTTTCTGCCATGTACTTATTACCATACACAATGCGTGCCAAAGGCCAACCTAAAACATTCAGAGAATATCCAATGTTTTGTACCCTGATTCCATCCCGTTTTTGACAGAAACTCTTTGGTGGTCAGAGAGGTGAAATATTTCACTGACCCAAAGTCACAATGTCTGGGATTCAGTCCATAGTGCCAAAGGGAATCATTGAGTCTATAACTTATAGTTCTTTTGGGCTTGCTGCATACCTGTAGGTTACTGTATACCGAGAGTTTTTAAATTGTTTCCTTTACTCTTCCACATAGAAATATACAACCTAACTGCTATGAATCCAGCACTTCTCCATGGCAATATCTTTCAACACCTTTGCACACTGTTTTCTTGATGTTCTCATTCTTTACCCTTGAAAAGAATGGCTTGCAGTATGATGTTTCCAGACTCCTATCTGCCTAACCTAGAAAGGGAGGTAAACAATGCTAATATTTCACATACTTTAAAGAGTCATTATGGATCTAGTCCAGAAGCCCTATTTTAAATTCATTTATTAGCTGCCTTTAATTGCCCCTCTAGAGAAAGCTGGATCATGGCCAGACTTCAACACAGGTGGTCTGCAGAATTAATCATTGCTGTGATCTTTGGTGGCATACTGAGTATATCAGAAAAAAATCACTGTGTTTTAATATTTTTTAAAATTAAAATTGGGTAATGTATTAATAACTTAAAGTCATTGCAAGAAAATTTCATGTCCTGAGTTGTTAAATCTCATATGTAAAAACATTTCTTTTTTTTTTCTTGAATGATAATAAGCATGAAATAGACTGTGGTCCCATGGTCCTTGGTACTTTAGTCTTTGACTTATTAAGAACCATAACAGATCTGAAGGCCATTTCAAGGACAACCAGAATGAAGGACAGGAGACCTTACTGGCCTCACACACATAGAGATTGTTTTCTTTTTTTCTGTGATGTTTCTTTATCTATAGAGAAGGATCAACTCATTACAGTTTAAATGGTCTCTCAACACACTAGTTATTCTGTTGAATTTGCTAGGTTAATTACTATGAATTATTTTTAAAGTGCATGGGATAAATATCTCTTTTTAAAATAGGAATATTGGCCCAGTGTCTATTCACCATTGTATCTTGAAAAATATGAAACATTTTTGGTTTAAAAAAAGAATTCATTTTGCACTTTAAGATGAGCATGAACTTTGAGAGTCAGAGAAAGAATGCTATGGTTTGTGTGATCTCAAGGGTTCATGTGTAACTTGTTTCTCAAGATAATACCATTGAGAAATGGAAAAACCATGAAGAGATGTGATCTAGGGAGAGGTCCTTCTCTCACTGAGGTTTTGAGGTAGTTTTAATGTGACTTCTCAGTATTTCCTGAGCAAACTCTAAGAGATTCCTCTGTGGTCTCTAAGTAGTTCCTGCGTGCCCTCTAAGTATGTGTAGTGCTTTAAATTTTATGGAAATTTCAGGATGGGGAAAATTGTATAGAGTATTGGTTTGAGAGTTAATTAAAAGGGTGAATTGGCAACAATACTATAATGAGAAACACCAATTTTCTTTGTCACAGGGCTTAGAGACATGAACTGGAAAGTCTATGTGGGTTTGAGCCAGGGCCCTAGGTCTAGGTTGTAAAAGATCCAAAATTATAATACTCTGAAAGACTACTTTTTGTCCAAGCTATGATTGATAATCCTTAAATCCTCTTCCTTATATTCATACATCTATGTGAAATGTGTCATTTTTTCTTTAGAAGAATCTATAACCCTATGGTTGTCTGAGTGAAGCGGATCTTTCAGGTGAATGTTAGTCTGTAAAAAGTTGGGGCCCTGGTCTGAGTGTTTCATTTCTGCAATCTCAGGGCTTTACTGATTCCAGGGACATTGTGAATAAAAGAACACGTGATTGTGTATTGACTGGGAACCACACCCTTCAACCCTTCTGCCTCTTAACTGATAACAAAACAGCCCTCAATCCACGAAGCTTGTTTTGATATATTCCATTTTGGCCTTCCCTTTTCAATTTTCCTTTTAATCCATGCCCTTTTGTGTGGCTTTCTTTTTAGGCTTAAATCAAAATAAACCAATTTACACAGTAGGGAAAACTGGGTAAATGAGTGATTTAAAGTGACCCATTATAAAACAAATAATAAAAATTCCACAGAGTGGTAGTTTCTCATTGCACTTCATGTGAAGGGGGAGAAGATATTTTGACAATATTAACTGAACATTGTGTCTCTTGAGCCATCAAGCCTCTTCTCTATAAGGATGGTCACTAAAATAGGTTTTAAAAAACCCTTAGGACATGGGAGAGATCAGTGAGTCAAGAAGTGATCATTTGTGCAATAGTGGCACAAAAACCCAGGTGAATAATCAACGGCTTTCAAATTGGCCAAGAGATCCACTTAGTAACAAAGGATTCTTAACTGGAACTGGGATCCAGGGTATGGTTCTATGGGGTCCAAATACCTGGGTTCCCAGGGGAAATTCCCATTACCAGAGAACTACAGAGACGCTGCTCCCTATAGAATCTTATCAATTAGCAACAGGTGTCACATTTAACCTATACTGATCTCACTCTCCAATGGAGATTCTGTTTGTATTTTTCAGAAGGCAGAAAGAGAGCCATGGACAATCCAACTCCACCAACAAGCCATAGGATGATGGTGGACACTCCGGCAAGAGATAAACTACCCTGTGCCTATCATGTAGGCCTCAAATGAAACCTTCCAGAGTGTGGTGTGATAAATAAGAGACCTATCACCGCAGCAAGTAAATTAACCCAGGATAGGTCCACGAGACAAACACGAGAGATACCCAACACAACCTAACCAACAAGAGCCTATACAACCTAAAGCAGAAGTCCAGATTAAGATCTCAACAATAAAGCTGACTTAAAACTCACCCACCTTGACTCATGGAACTAAGTGGAATAGGGGACAGAAAGACTATAAAAGCTAGGTAGGTGAGAATATCCAGAGACATTGCCCCCTCAGCAACAACACACAAATGGGGAGATCCTGGATACCTTCTGAGCTATTCATAAACCCCTACCCCATGGACTGATCCAGTGTGCCCACCGAGGAAGGCCCCCAGTAGGTTGGGGACAAGGAGGAGGGAAATTGGAGTACCATCATAAGATTTGCTAATACAATGTATCTAATTTATATATATATATATATATATATATATATATATATATATATATATATATATATATATATATATATATATATATATATCTCAGATGCTTCTCACTGAGAGTAGATAAAGATACTTCCCAGACCACCTGTGCTGGATATGTGACATAAGAGAGACCGATCACCAATGTTACCCAACAAAAAGATAGGTAATTTTTCTCTTCTCACCATAGAGACCGCATGTTTTTGCCACAGCCTGGTGACTTTACTGTGATAATTCTGCCAATGTTTAAGAGAGGCCAAACAATGTGAACAGGGGGTATGGTATTTTGGTTCTTACTTAAATTTTACTTTTTGCATATGTTTGTGTGCATATGTGTAGAGTATGTATGGTATGTGCATGTGTGTGTGTTTCTGTGCAGATATGTGTAGTAGGTGTGAGTTTGTGGGGGCCAGAGAGAAATTCAGGTGCCCTTCCTTTTTGTTAATCTATATACCTCCTTGAGGTTGGGTCCATCCTTAAACTGGAGGTATCATTGTCAGCCAGTGAACACCAATGATTCTTCAATCTCTGCTGCTTATGGACCGGGGTTATGTATGTATGTGATCACCCAGCTTTAACCTAGTTTCTGGGGAGTTGAACTTGGGTTGTCTCTGGCCCTCCCAGGCCCTCATGACTAAGTGGTAAGGGCTCTTATCCACTGAGCCATCTTCTTCCCCAGCCTATTAGTTTAGTTCTTTAATGATCCACATCTAGTTAATTTTATTAATAATTATTTTTTGTTCATCTGTGGATGACTTAAGAAGAATCACCAAGATTTCTACACTTGAAGAAAGACCAGGATGTGGAAAACCTTTCCTGAGCTATTTCTCAAGCTTCTTCATTATTTTCAGAGATTCCATTGTTATCAGCAAAGGCAGACCCCTGAGACTTTTAGCAATCTGGCTGCAATTCTGCTATTTCCCTCATAACCAGATAGCATAGCAAATGAATCTACTCTTTAAAGGAAAATGAAGCAATTGAAATGTCAATTTTATTTAGGAATATATTGTAAAAACTAAAGTGCATATCCAACAAATTGGAAAAAAAAAAGGGTGTATCTGACTGTTAAAGGCAAAACAAAATCATCTCAAGAGGTACAGTTATGGAGGTCTTACTTTTGGCCATAAGAGAGAGATACATACAGAATCATAGAGCTTAATACTATACCTGAAGTTAATTGTTGAGATGAAAAAATCCAAAAGATATATCTATATCATGCCATGTTTTCTCTCTTCTTCTTTAGTGATCCTTTTAGCTTCTTCCACAAACTGTCTTTCATCTTCAGTTTCTTTCCCATCAAGGTTGGCACAGACTCCTTCTTGCTTATTTCCTGCACCAGGCCATAATAAGCATCATCAATACAGAACCAGAGGGCCTCAGAGGTCTCAAAGAAAGTTGTGCTCTCTGGCAAGACTTGCGTCTTCTTCTGTAGATACCTAAGGGGAAAAGAAATAATATTTTAAAAGACGAGGAAAAGGGTATCATATGAAAATATATTCTCACTCGTAGGGTCTGTGGGCAACAGTGTCATTAAAAAGCTGTTAAATGTGAAGATTTATTTTGAAGAAGAGTCATAGAATTTCAAACCCGGAAGGACAAATGAGAACTTAGAATCTCTGACAACTCACTGAAATTAGAAATCATCTCTTCAAACCTTGAAAGCTGCACCATAGCACCATGGTCCTTGGTAAGTCTGTCAATGAGCCCCACTTGGTTTGAAGTCCCCTTTAACTACTTTTTTGTTTTGTACATTTCTTAACTAGTTCCTTGTCAGTTTCTCCTTCTGTTGCTTAAGAAAACAGCACCAGCCTCGCAAATGCTTTGTTAGGGATAACTAGGTCATTTACAGGAGGCAATGTGAACGTTCTGGGCACATTATAAGCTAGAAATGAGAGTACTCGTCATGGTCCAGAGATCTCATTAACAGTGACGGGTTGAAGTTTTCAGGAAACCTTTAAAAGGAATCTTCGGATAAAGGACGTGAACCACCATCACTATGATAAGTATAATTTGTCGATGGTATATAACATGCTATGTCCATGCTGTTGTCCCAGATCTTTGTGAAACTACAACCTAGCTGAGGTAAAAACCATTGACTTATTTTTCTTTTTCTTAGTACTTACCACAGCTCCTGGTGCCAATCTCATGACTAGAAATATTAGAAGCATATAAAAATGACCAATAAAATTACTCAAGGTTAAATAATTATTAAGAAAGACATGCATGGACACTTGACTTTAGATGGAGCTAAAATCCCTGCTCAGCAGTTCCAACTTCTATAGAGCCTTCTAGATTTCCATCTATGAGCCTCAGCCTACCCTGAACACTTCCTAGACCACTGTGATGGACATGTGCCATAACAAAAAGACATATCACCACAGCAAGTCAGATAACCCAGGAAAGGTCAATGGCAACAGGCAACAACAATTCCCAACACAATCCAAAACAGAAGTCCAGAGACACTTAAGATCTCAACAAAAAAAGAGACCTAAAAGTCACTCACCATGACTCAGGGAACTGAGGAGAAGAGGGGGAAGAAAGATTGTAAGAGCCATGGTGGGAGAGAATATCCAGAGACATCGCCCCCCCTAGTAACAACAGAAAAAAAAAGGCTACCTTTTGTGCAATTCATAACTCCCTGCCTCACTCCCTGCCCACTAAGGAGGACCCCTAGGTGTTTGGGGACAGAAAGGAGGAAAATGGGGGTAACCACCACAATATTTGCTCATACAATGTATCTAATTATTGAAATAAAGATATTTTTAAAGGGAACTTTTTTCTTGTACATATCATTCATAATCAAAGCAGAGACCAGCTTTCTTTTTGGATTCCAGTGATCCATCCTTCATCCTACTGTATCAGATTTACATCAAGGGCTGTGAGGCAGACAAGTAACTGTTCAGATGTCTAATCCACAGACATATGCTTGTGTCCTCGTCCATCTTTCATTCTACATCCAGATATATTAGCCCATTTGAGTTCATCATTATCTTACAGTAGATTAAGAAATGCAGCCAGAACAAACTATTGAAGCTGTTGACATTCTCTTTTGCCAGTAATTGGATCAAGTCATAAACTTACTAAATTGCCTGGTTTTCAGATTATCACAGAGACTTGACACAGGGAGTCATGGATTTTCCTTCATTTTCTCAGTCCCCTTGCTAGCCTACATTTCAATATGCATCTAAGTGATATTTACATAAGTAATGCAGGAGTCATAAAACATGTATTTCAAATGTGAAACACAGTTGCCTTTCTCCTTACTTTCTTTTTTTAAAATATATATTTATTGTCCATAATGAGTTACATTATTTAGTGGGCAAACAATGAGTTCTTATCCCCAATTCCCCAATGCCCCCCCTCCCCATCCCCAATCAGCTGGATATCCTCCTCTGTGGGTCGCCTGGATCAGTCCTTGTGGCAGGGGACCATGGATAGCCTAGTACTCAGCCTGATTATCCTGGCCCAACTGTGTTGTTACTGAGGGGTGCCATGCCCCTGGTTAGTCTCCCCCACCACAGCTCTCACAATCTTTCTGCCCCCTCTTCCGATCAGTTCCCTGAGTCATGGTGGGTGAGTATTAAGGCTGCTTTAATGTTGTGAGCTTAGGGATCTTTGTGTCGAAAATTGTTGGTTTCTGTCACCCTGGCTTATCCTGTGTTGATTGAATGGCTGTGGCTGTGGGTCCCTTGTTCATCCCATCCTTCTCTGCAGAGTTCCATATGGATCCTCCATGATATAGCTGTGGTGGCTAATCTCTTGCCAGGATCTCAGCTATCTAACCCTACGGTTGGATGGTACGATTAGATGGGCCACAGCTCTCATGCTGCATCCTGACAAATACAAACACATTCTCCATCGGAGAGTGAGATCAGTCTAGGTTAACAAATATACACAATTCTGGATTACCAAGATTCTATTTTTAGTAGCCTCCTCGTCAATCGCTCCCATAGTGCATCTTTTCTTGTGAGCCCAAGAGTACGGGATCTGGTGCCTATCACCCTAAATCCCCAGTTCCAGTCAAGGGCTCCCCCTCCCTAAGTGGAATATTTGGCCGAATTTAAAAGCTGTTGATTGTCTCCCCCAGGCCCAGGCTCCTCCATTGCACCAGTGCGCCTTTCTTGGTTTGATATTCTTTCCCAGTAGGAGGTATGGTCAGCCTATGCATGACCACATACTGTGGTTCATGCCAGTGGTTTCTGTTTACACCAGCTGTCTTTGATCTGCTTCCCCTGGCAGCTTGTGCAGTGCCTTCCAGCAATACACTAATTACCACCTGAGGGCTGGTTAGCATTCCAGACCTTGAAGGTTCTCTTGATGCTGATCGAAGGCATTCTGTGGTTTCTTCAACAACAGGGTTTTGCCTCAGGCCTGGCGAGGCATTCAAGGGCTTTGACAGAATTCTGTCTGTTTTTGGAACCTCATGGGTCACTTTGGACAACAGCTCAGTGAGGGAAGGAACCTGTGACTGAGACCAGGCGTTGTCAGACTGATCAATTATTCACAGGCTTAGACTCTCTCCCCTACTACTCATGGCCCCTCTTGCCAGTTGATGCCCAATACTTGCTCAATAGATTACGGTATGCTCGTGAGCATTTTATGTTTTTGAACCTAATTTGGTTTAGCCTCATGCTTAAGCCGTTCCCCTCCCCCATCCCTTACCCCTCATACATAAACTCACACTTCTTTCTACTAGTCTGCATAGAGTTGACATTTAGCCTGGTTAAGGACTGCATATGAAGGAGAATATGTGGCGTTCAATTATCTGATCTTGTGAGTCTTCACTTAGTAAGATCTGCTCAAAGTCAGACCATTTTTCCTAAATTTTGATATGTCATTTTTCCTTTCAGCTGAGTAGAATTCCATCCTGTAAATATACCACAGTTTCACTGTCCATTCCTCCATGGATGGGCATTTGGGTTGATTCCAGTTCTTGGCTATTATGAATTGAGCTGCTATAAATATAGTTGTACAAAAGTTTCTGTAGCGAGATGTGACATCTTACGGGTAGATGCCTAATAGAGGGATAGCTGGGCCCATTGGTAGTTCTATGTCCATTCTGTCTAGGAGTCTCCACACTGTTTTCCATAACGGTTGAACAAGTTTGCAATCCCACCAGCAGTGAATGAGGGTTCCTTTTTCCCCACATCCTTGCCAGCAATGACTGTTGTTGGTTTTCTTTATGATTGCCATTCTGACTGGGGCAAGGTGGTACCTCATTGTGGTTTTGATTTGCATTTCCCTGATGCTTAAGGATTCTGAGCACTTTCTTAGATGGGACAAGGCCATTTGTGTTTCCTCCTCTGTGAATTCTCTTTTGAGATCAGTGCCCCATTTTGTGAGGGGGCTGTTTGAGATTTTATTATGTATTTTTTTGAGTTCTCTATAAGATCTGGAGATTAGGCCTTTGTCTGAACTATAGCTGGTAAAGATTGTCTTCCAGTTTGATGGGGGTCTATTGGCTCTGAGTATGGTTTGTTTGTCTGTACAGAAGATTTTGAGCCTGATCAAGTCCCATTGGTTAAGTGATTGTTGCATTACCTGGGCTGCTGGAGATTTGCTCAGGAAATTTTTCCCTACTCCTGTTTCATGTAGAATTCCTCCTATTTTTTCTTCCAGGGTGTTCAGGGTTACAGGATTTATATTGAGGTCTCTGATCCATTTGGAGTTGATTTTTGTGCATGGTGAAAGGAGTGGGTCTATTTTCATTTTTTACACGTGTTTATCCAATTTGTCCAGCACCATTTGTTGAAGATGCTATCTTTGGCCCAGCATACATTGTTGGCCCCCTTGTCAAAGACCAGGTAACTGAAGTTATTTCCATTTAAAGCTGGGTCTTCAATTCTGTTCCATTGATCCGTCTGTCTGTTTTTATGCCAGTACCATGCTATTTTAGTTACTAAGGCTTTGTAGTATGTTTTGAAGTCAGGCATGTTGATACCTCCTGAGTAGGATTTTTTTACTTAGAATAGTTTTGGCTATCCAAGGTCTTTTGCCTTTCCAAATAAATTTAGAGATTATTTTTTCTATGTCTGTGAAGAAAGAGGTTGGGATTTTTATCAGCATGGCATTGAAACTGTAAATCGCTTTTGGCAGGATTGCCATTTTTACTGTATTGATTCTCCCTAAACATGAGCATGTAATATTTTTCCATCTTCTCACGTCCTCCTCTATTTCCTTCTTGAGTGTTTCAATATTTTCCTTATATAAGCCTTTACAACCTTGGTTAGTGATATTCCAAGGTATTTGATTTTCTTTGAGGCTATCGAAAATGGGACAGTCTCTCTGATGTCTTTTTCTGTCTGCTTGTCTTCTACATATATAAAGGCTACTGATTTTTGTGTGTTAATTTTGTATCCTGCCACCTTGCTGAAGGCATTAATCACCTTCAAGAGGTTACTGATACTATTCTTTGGGTCTGATATATAAAGGATCATGTCATCTGGAAAGAGGGATAGTTTAATTTCTTCCTTTCCAATTTGTATCCCTTTTATGCCCTTTTCCTGTCTTATCGCTTGGGCTAGAACTTCAAGCACTATGTTAAAGATCAGTGGTGAGAGTGGATACCCCTGTCTTGTTCCTGAATTGAGTGGGATCTCTTTGAGTCATTCCCCATTGAGAACGATTTGTACTTTAGGAGTTTTGTAAATTGTCTTTATTAAGTTGTAGTATAGGCCACCTATGCCTATTCTTTCCAGAGCTTTGAACATAAAATGGTGTTGAATTTTGTCAAAGGCCTTCTCCGCATCTATTGAGATAACCATGTGGTTTTTGTGTTTGAGCCGATTAATGTAGTGGATTACATTTATTGACTTGCATATGTTGAACCATCCCTGCATCTCTGGGATAAAGCCAACGTGTTCAGGGTGGATAATATTTTTGATGTAGTGTTGTATACGGTTTGCTAGGACTTTGTTCAGGATTTTTGCATCTAAGTTCATCAGAGATATGGGTCTGTAGATCTCTTTTCTTATTGCATTCTTGCCTGGCTTGGGGACTAGGGCAATGAAAGCTTCATAGAAGGTGTTTGGAAGCCTTCCCTCTTTTTCTATGCTTCTAACAAGCTTCAGAAAGAGTGGTTTCAGCTCTATGATGAAGGCTTGATCAGCTGAGAAACTATCTGGTCCTGGGCTTTTCCTTTTGGGAAGGTTTTTGATTACATCTTCAATCTCTGTGGATGTGATAAGTTTATTTAGTGATTTTATCTATTCTGGGTTAAGCTTTGTTAGTTGGTAGGTGTCCAAAAACCTAACCATTTCTTCCAGGTTCTCTAATTTTGTGGAGTAGAGGTTTTAGATTTATGACCTGATGATACTTCCAATGTCTGTGGGATCTGTTGTGATCTCCCCCTTGTCCTTTCTGATTTTGATGATTTCGGCTTTCTCATTTCTTTGTTTGATTAGATTGGCCAGGGGGTTGTCAATCTTATTAACTTTTTGAAAGAACCAACTATTTGATTTATCTATTTTTTAAATAATTTTTCTGATTTCCAATTCATTAATCTCAGCTCTGATTTTAACTATTTCCTTTCGTCTTGCACTCCTTGGGTTAGCTTTTTCCATCTGTTCCAATGATCTTAGGTAGGTGGTTAGATGATTGATTTGAGACCTCTCTGTCTTTGATATGAAGGCATTTAGCACAATGAACTTCCCCCTTAGGACTGCCTTCATTGTGTCCCACAAGTTCTGATAAGATGTGTCATCATCATCATTTACTACTAGGAAATTTTGAATTTCCTGTTTTATTTATTGTATGATCCAATCATTTTTCAGGAGCAAATTGTTCAGGCGCCAGTACTTTGTGCATTTTCTGGGTCTTGTTCCATTGTTAATTTCTACCTTTAATGCATCATGGTCTGATATGATGCTAGGAACTATGTCAATCTTCCTTAATTTTTTTAGGGATGATTTATGACCTAGGATATGATCAATTTTAGAAAAAGTCCCATGTGCTGCTGAGAAGAATGTATATTCTGTGTTTTTTGGGGTGGAACTTCTGTAAATATCTGTTATCCCCAGCTGGTCAATGGTGTTATTGAGCTCTGTTATGTCCCTGCTGATCTTCTGTTTGCTTGATCTGTCTAGAGATGATAGAGGTGTATTAAAGTCTCCTACTATGATGGAATTAGAGTCTATTTCTGCTTTATTTTTGAGTAGGGTTTCCTTTATGAACTGTGTTGCACCCAAATTTGGTGCACATATGATAATGATGGTGATATCTTCCTGTTGGATCATTCCTTTGAGGAGTAAGAAGTGCCCATCATTATCCTTTTAAATTGATTTTGGTATAAAGTCTATTTTGTCAGAGACTAATGTAGCCACACCTGCTTGCTTTTTACGTCCACATATTTGTTGTCTCCACTTCCTTGCCACTTTCCTGTTCCATAATGGAACTAGGGGCCCTGAGTTGGGGAGTTCCATTTTTTATTTCTGTGGATTTTTTTTTCATTGGATTCTGCCCATGTCAAGGTAGGGGAGTGGGACTCAGGCACCCTGGGGAGTGCTATTCAGCCAGCTTTGCTTCCAGTGGAAAGATCACCAGGTTTGATCTTAAACAGAGGTTTTTCCTGTTGGGGTGTTCTGCCCTCAGCCCGGCTCAGATCTTTACCAAACAGGATCCCTCTGTATGTGTCTATTTAGTCTTATAGCCACCTCATAGGTCCCTGTCCCTAATTGGTATGCTACAGTAGAAACAGCCCCAGAACCCCAAGCTATATAGCCCAGTGTTTTCCCACCTGACTACAGCAATCAGATCTGGAATGCTATCTCCCCCACTAAGGGTAGAGACTCAAGGCTCTAAACTCTCCTTAGGCCAGTACTTGGTGGATCTGTTCTGATTCCACGTGCCAACCCAGCCCCAGCCACACAGACTCAAGAGCCTGGTGAGAGCTTCCTATTGCACATGTAATCCATGTTCTCAAATTCCTGGACCAACCTGTGTCCTCCCTTCAGTGGCACACAGTCCCTGGTGCCTGCCAAAGTCACCTGTGCCCTCCTGGCAGTGGCACATGGTCCCTGCCTGAACTGGCCTCTGCCTTCCCAGCAGTGGCAGCAGTTCCCAGGTATCTGCCAGAGGCCTGGCCCCACCCGCAGCTGCAGTCCCGAGTGGGCTTCCGGAACCAAGCTAGGTCAGTTTGCCCTAGAAGTGATCTGCCTGTGTGTGTGTGGGGGGGGGGGG
>PVHP010011513.1:0-45008 GCA_004024765.1 Zapus hudsonius | reverse complement strand
AGCCCCCAGGGAGAGGCCTCCCTGGCTAGATCCTCACCCTGCTTGGCAACGGAGTCTCTTTGGAGACCCTGCGGTTTCCAGACTGCCCTGCTGGAAAGGGGCCATGGAGGCCATTGTGTGGTCCAGAGATGGGTGTTCAGAATGGGTTTCACATTTCCAGGGTCTATCACAGGCTGCAGGCCTCACTTGGGGCTCCCAGTAGCTGGGAGCTGGGACTCCCAGAACTCTCACAGTCCAGCTCCCCACAAAACACCCAGATGCCGACCCCACCTAATTCCTTATCGTCAGCGTGCACTGAGCCTGGGCTGAGGGCTTTCTTTGCTGTCCATTTTTCTAGCATGGAGCTGTGGGCCTGGTGAGGCCAGCTGGGATCCTGACCAAGGCTCTTTTTCGGGGACCCTTTTCCTTCGTGTTTCTTGTCTCTTCTGTTAGGCTGGGGCGGGTACTGTGTCCCCAGAAGCCAGGCCTAGGACTGGTGGCAGTCTGGTCAGAGGTCCGGCAGGATGGACGACATGGAGCTCCTGCTTTTCCCAGGAGACTGACCCTTCCGTTTCCCCCAGACTCCACATCTCGTGAACCTGAACGAGGACCCGCTGATGTCCGAGTGTCTCCTCTACTACATCAAGGATGGAGTCACCAGGTGGGGTCACTAGTTGAGGGGATGGGATCATCCGGTGGGACTAGCAGGTGAGGGAAGTTCCAGCATCTCCAGCTAGGCTGGGGGCCCAGCACTAGGCCAGGGAGGAGTGGACTCCCGTTCTTGCCCACATTTCCTCCACAAAGCACTGCGTTGGGCATCGGTCCTAGTAATGCTGCCGTCGTGTTTTTCTTGCTGTGGGTCGTGCCCATCTCTCTGTGTCTGGGCTGCGCTGGGGCCTCTTGCTCACTTTCTCACTTCCCCTCATAACACACACATCGTGATGTTTCCTCAAATCCCAGCTGGACATCCTGTGAGGCTGCATGGGAATCCGAGCAGGCCAGAGGGTGGGCTGCTGGGTCCCTGCTGCTCTGCTGACCCCCTTCCCACAAATAGGGTGGGCAGAGAGGACGCGGAGAGGCGGCAGGACATCGTTCTGAGTGGACACTTCATCAAGGAAGAGCACTGCATCTTCCGGAGTGACTCCCGAGGAGGTGAAGGTAGAACCACATTGCCCTGCCCTACGCTACTTACCAGGCCTCAGAGAGGGCCACCGGGTCAGCCCTCGGGGTGGGGCACTAGACACCTGCCCAGTACCTCCAGCTCCAAGTGGACTCTGAAGCCTGCCTCTGGGCAGGGAAGGCAGGTCTTTCCTGTGGCCAGAGGAGTACTGCTTTGGGGAGCCGGCCTCTTGAAGGCTTGGGCCTGGAAACATGGTGGGCGGTCCTTCATGGCTGCTGGACCAAGAAGAATGGGAATGGGAATGAGAGCGGGTCAGGGTGTCTATGGGCGGGAGGACAGCGGCCATGTGGAGTGAGCTCAGCTCTAGGTGAGGCGCTGTTTAGGAGCACACACTCCTATTGGCTGAGGCCGTCTTTCCATTTCCCCGACCTGCCCAGCTCCTTCCTGCAGAGATGATGGTGCCCATCTCTATGCTGGGCCTGATGTGTCAACACAGGGCCCACCGCCCCTGAATTCAGTGCTGGTGTCCAAGCCAGTGCGTAGCTGCAGCTCTGGCCTGCAGATGTATTACTGATATTCCGTACAGCTTGACCACCTTCAGATGGTGGCTCAAGTGGTGTTGGGGACAGGCTCACGGAGTTCTCCTGTCTGTAAATCCCATCCTCTCCTGTGAAGACAGGCCAAAGTCTGGGACCCTCAGGTAGGAACATGCCAGCCACTATTCCCCTTGTTTAGCCCTGGAAGTCAAGCCCCGTGTGGCCTCCACAGCCTTGACACGGCCCATGCGTCTCCCTCTCTGGGATGGTCTTTCTGTTAAGTGGTATGAGCTCCACACTCTGTTCTGAGAGCCTTGTCCGTGGTCAGGGTCTGTGGTCAGCAGCAATGAGGAGCTTAAATAGGCTCCACGAGGGGCCAAGCCAGCTGATCCACTGTAACAACACCTCCTCACAGGGTCCTTTCTCTCTGTCCTATAGCTGTGGTGACGCTGGAACCCTGTGAAGGGGCAGACACATATGTCAACGGCAAGAAAGTCACTGAGCCCAGCATCCTGAGATCAGGTACGGTGAGAGGCACAAAGGGCTGTGGGGGGAGATGGAGTGTGAGATGAGGCCCTGTGCCCACGCTGAGTCACTCCTTTTGCATGTCAGGCTCCTTCTACTCACAGTCTGCTCCCAGCAGAGGGCAGCTCTGCAGGCTGTGGGCGCCTGACAAGCCCATGGAACTCTTCACATCCCATACTGGGCACCTTAGGGCCCAAGTGTGAGGAAGCCTGAGTAGAGGAGGCCCCACTTAAAACACTGGGGCCCAGCACTGGGGCCATGTTGAGCGAGGAACCAGGGTAGGACCTGTGCAGGAAGCAGGTTAGGGCCTACAGAGAGCACAGGGGAGGGAGGCACAGCTGAACGTGTGGATGTGCACAGAGCTGGGCAGAAGGGCATGGAGATGCACCTCACATATTTGAGGAGGCAAAGCTGACAGGAGTGTGACAGTCACTTTCTGTCACTGTGATAAAGCAATTTAGGAGGACGGATTTATTTTAGTTTCAGAAAGGTCAGCCGTGGCTGGCTAGCTCCATTGTTTCTGAGCTGTGGTGGCAGAACATCATGACGGAGTGGAGAGGCTCGTCTCCTGGTGTCCAGGAAGCAGAGAAAGGAGCAAGAAGATGGGGTTAGGGGCGAGACAAAGCAGCCCATCTCCTAGCCACTCATTCAGTATGAATTCATCAGTGGGTCCATCCGTGACAAAGTTAGCACCTTATTGACAATGCCACCCCGGCCATCCACATAGGAGCCTCTTGGGGAGACACTTCATATTGAAACTATAACATTCCACCCCTCGTCCCCAAAGGCTCACGGCTATCGCACAAGGCAAAATGTTCAGTCCATCTCTAAGAGGTCACACAGACTTCAAGTTCTATCGTTGCTCAGAAGTCCAAGCTTAGACTGTCCTCTGAGACAAGGAAAACTCTGTGGTGAGGCCTTATAAAATCAAAAAGGAAATTCATGCTTCCAGCTACAGTGATGGGATAAGGGATGGGCATACCCAGAGGGAGGAACAGAGGCGCAGCAAGGAGGGATGGAAACAGAGCAAGACCAGAGGCTAGAGAGGCAGACATTAAGTCCGTCAGCATCCAGGGCGTGCTGTGTCGTGATGACAATCTCTGTCCCTCTGGCCCTGCCACCTGCACCTGGCCTTTTACTGGGCTGGCTTTGCTTGTGCTCTGTGGCTTTCCTCGGCAAAATGTTCCACGTTCTTGGCATCGCTAACATCCTAGGGCCTCCAATGAAGCTAAGGTTTGCCCTTAAAGCTTTCGCATTGCCCTTTCAGGGGCTACCTGTAGGGAATCCAACCCCGCTCCATGGAACTGGGCCTCCCCACCACCTTCCTTTAAATATAGAAGCCCCAGAGACTCGACTTTAAAACTAGCATCATCCGGACAATGCCAAGGCGGCTTGGGTAGTGACTGGGCCTGCTTGCATCATGGCTGCAGGAATCTCTTAATGCCCATATGGCTGAACACAGGGGGGGGGGAGCTTTAAAAAGAAGTCTTTTAAATGAGTTCTCATCTGCCCGCTCTTGAGCCTGCAGTAGGTGGAGTCCGGAAAATTCCCGAGATGTTCAAGACATCTTTTGTAATTGTAGAGATAACCCCTTCAGTGACCACGTTTCCCATGGTTCCAACTTTACATTCTGGCCAAACCTGAGGCTTCTCTAATCCTTCCGCTCTGCATGCTGCTGCGGAGTCTTCCTGTAAACCTGGGGAAAGCTGCTGGGAATTCTTCTCCAGATCAGTTAGTCCTCCATCTCTATATCAGCCTCGGGGCATGGGCAAAATGGGGCCAAGTTCTTGAGCAGTGTAACGCGAATGGCCTCTAGCCCAATTCCCAACAGACCCCAATTCCCACCTGAAACCTCAGGAGCAGTTTCTACTGTCCACGTTCCTGTAAGCGTTCTGGTCCTTTGAACTCCCACCAGAATCCCCACTTTGAGACTTCCATTGCCTGCGTCTCCAAACTTTTCCAAATTCCTCCCACAAAGCCTTCTGAACCACATAGTTAAGGGGCTTGGATTGGGAGACAAGGGGAGGTCGTTCTAAGGAGAGAAGTGGTCTGGAGCTGGGATTCCTGGGGCTGGAGGCTCCCCCCAAGATGGAGGGTGTAGATGGCTCAGGCGGAGGAGGTGCCTGGACCCCTTTTCCCTTCTCCTTCCTCATCCCTCGAAGACCCTTGAGAGCTCCAAGTTCCCTAAAGCTGGCCTTGCCTCCATCCCTCAGGAAACCGAATCATCATGGGCAAGAGCCATGTGTTCCGGTTCAACCACCCTGAGCAGGCTCGCCAAGAGCGTGAGCGCACGCCCTGCGCGGAGACACCCGCTGAGCCTGTGGACTGGGCCTTTGCCCAGCGGGAGCTTCTGGAGAAACAGGGCATCGACATGAAGCAGGAGATGGAGCAGAGGTGAGGCCTGGGGCCGACACCTGCCCAGTGAGCTCCTTGGCGGCGTGCTCACCTGCCACCTTCTCCTCACAGGCTCCAGGAACTGGAGGACCAGTATCGCCGGGAGCGGGAGGAGGCCACCTACCTGCTGGAGCAGCAAAGACTGGTGAGGATGCCCATTGCCCCTCAGGGCCGATCTGATTGCCCCAGGGCACCGGGAGGGGGCCTTTTTGACTGTCCTCTGCCAGCCTGGACCCTCTCTTGTGCTAGGGTGAGTTTGCCTCATGGCCATAGTATCCATAGGCCTTGACTCTCTCTGCAGGACTATGAGAGCAAGCTGGAGGCCCTACAGAAGCAGATGGATTCCAGATACTACACAGAGGTGAACGAGGACGAGGAGGAGCCGGAGGATGAAGGTGAGGGACTCTCAGGCTGGAACCTCTCCCACCAGCAGCCCTGAACAAGTAGGTGTCCGGGGCCTAGGCATCAGGCTGAAGAAGGGCCTCCGCCCCAGGCCACACATCCCCAGTAGGTCAGCTGGTCCACACTTGTCTTTGCATGCGTGTGTCCAGGTGCATGTGGAGACCTTTCGTTTTTGAGACAGTTCACGGATTCCAGTAGCCTAGCCAGCCAGCTTGCCCCAGAGACCCTGTCTCCACCTCCCAAGTGCAGGAGTCACAGGTGGCTGCCATGCCCATCCTCCAGTTTCATGGGAGCTGGGGATCCACACTTATGTCCTCATCCTTGTACAAGTTCTTCACCAACTGAACAATGGTCCCGCCTCTCGACAAGGTCTACTCTGAACTTCCCTGAAGACCCCTTCTCTGAACAGAAAACAGACCATCTGGGGGAGAGTGTAGAGCCCACCTGGCAACATCTGGCTTGCCCTAGCACTCCCCCTCCCCACTCTTGTTGGCCTTGCAAGGCACGTGTGGTGTTCGTGGTAAGGCTCCTTCTCACTGCTGTGACTTTCAGCCTGACTCGAAGCTTGTGTGTGGGAAGCCCATAGTCCTTAGTCCTCGGGCACCTGAGACCTTTCCACACTGCTTACTGGGCAGATCTCTCTTCTCTGTACCCAGAATACTTCTTGTGAAATCAGAAAGCCAATTATGGAGGCTCCTGCCCAGCATGGGAGGGGCTGTCCGGAGTTTGCCTGTGGAGACAGGGCTGGAACTCAGCTCATCCTTCAAGCCGGTCTTCCCTCCACAGGGAACTAGCAAAGGAGGGGACCAATGACCATAGAGACCACCTAGCTGAGTGCTCCGGCCACCCTGTGTACTGGGTACAGGGTCCGCTCAGGAGGCCTCGTGGCATCACCAGGACAACTTGAGCTCGCAGAGTTCGGGGTATGGAGGACAGTATGGAGGCCTTCTTTGATAACCCACGTGACTTTTTCCTACAGTCCAGTGGACAGAGCGGGAGTGCGAGCTGGCATTGTGGGCCTTCCGGAAGTGGAAGTGGTACCAGTTCACATCGCTACGGGACATGCTGTGGGGTAATGCCATCTTCCTGAAGGAGGCCAATGCCATCAGTGTGGAGCTGAAGAAGAAGGTGGGTCCCATCAGACTGAGGTGTCCCCAGCACGTGATAAGACGGTTTCTTACAGCTGCTATTTGGCACTGTTACTTGGCAGGCCCTGGGGGGCTGGGCTCCCCGTGTGGGTAGTTGAGGGAGGTCCTGGGAGACGCACACAGAGACCGACACGGCGCCTGCTCTGTTGGGGAGCCGATGTGTAGGCAGGGAGCAGCCGCTTTGTGGTGGCTAGTCGGGAAGCTCTGTGAACCGTCATGGAGACCACAGGTGAGACCTTGGGGAGATGGGAAGAAGCCCTCTGGGAACCCACCTTCCACTCAGCACAGGGTGGACACGTGGTCGTCTTGTGCCCCTCGCAGGTCCAGTTCCAGTTCGTCCTCCTCACAGACACCCTCTACTCCCCACTGCCGCCAGACCTCCTGCCTCCAGAGGCTGCCAAGGACCGGGAGACCCGGCCCTTCCCTCGCACCATTGTGGCCGTGGAGGTCCAGGACCAGAAGAATGGGGCCACCCACTACTGGACCCTGGAGAAGCTCAGGTATGGCTGGTGGGGGACAGAACCCACTGCGTGTGGACACCCGTGTTCCCTGGGATCGTTCTTTTAAGAGGGGAAGAAAAAAGCCAGTAGAGTTCGCCTTTCGTTGACGCCATGGCAGAGTTTTAGTGTTTTCCTGTTGGAAGATGGGTGTTTCCGGAGGGTGAGGCCAGGGTCCTGGCCCTGAAGGCGTACTGGGGACATCACAGAGAAGCCTGGAGGGTAGGCTCAGTGTCCCCAGTGCCAGCCAGGCCTTTGCTGAGGGCCTCAGAGACAGAGGGAACCAAGACTACCCCATCCTGCATGCCTGGGGGGGCTGTTTTCTCAGCCCCCTGGAAGACGGGATGGAAGTGGGTGTCCGTGCACCTGCAGTGTCTCTTCGTGGCTCAAGTCTCTCTGCTGCTCACGTCCTGCCAGAGGACCCTTTCCACGTGTGGCTCTGCTCCCCAGCTCTACAAGATGGCTCGGATTTGTACCGAGCCTTCTCAAAGGCGACTGGGACTTGGCGTAGCTTCCAGAGAGGAGGGGCGGTGACCTGAGGGTAGCAGGCCTGTGGGAGGGCCCACGGCCAGGCACCATGGCTGTCAGGAGCAGAGCTCCTGTAGGAAAGGCAGGGCAGCGGGATCCTTGGGATGGGCCTTGGGCTATGAGCATCCCTATTCTCTGTACCCGGCCTGGGGATTCAGGCGCGTGAACCCCAGCCTGATGCGAGAGTCTTTAGGGACAGGAGAGAGAGGTGTAGATGCAGGGTCTTCGGGTTTGTATGTGGAAGGCGGGCTTACTGACAAGGGATTAGCTACGCTCGGGAGGGCTCTCCCCAGCCCGCAGGCCCTGTGAAGATGGCAGAACATTAGGAAATACAGAACACAAAACCGTTGAGAGACACGTGCTTTCCTTTCTTGTAGTGTACGCATGCCCGCGCTTGCCTTCTCCCTGTTGTCCAGGCGGTTTGCTTCTGGAAGGACCCACGACCCTTGTGTCGTCCTATTAAGCCTGAACCCTAGAGGCTACCGTTACTTTTTCTTCCTTCTATATTTTGCCCTACCTCTGGGTAATAATTTAATCATTACCTATTTTTTCCGTACACCCATTTCTGCCTACCTCAACTTGTTCCTGGTGCTTTTAGGGCTCTGTGATGTGAGCCCCTTTTCCGAGGCTCTGTTGGGCCCCTCCCCTCTTCTTCATCAACTCCTTAGTTGCCAAAGGCCACCATGAACCCCTGGGTCCCCTCCTTTGCTTGTTCCCCACCCAACCTGCCTGCTCAAGTTACTTTACTGTCACCTGGGAGGGTTTGGGAGAAGTTCGTGGCTTACCTGCGGTAGTTGAGTTCTGAGGGCTGCAGAGAAGAGCAGGACGTTGGGGACAGGGCCAGGCTAGGTGTGCTGCCTCCAGAGGAGGAGGATGCCAGGCTTCTTGAGGGCGCTCTCTGAGCCTGGTTCCTGTGTCCCACAGGCAACGCCTGGACCTGATGAGAGAGATGTACGACCGGGCTGCCGAGGTGCCCTCCAGTGTTGTTGAGGACTGTGACAATGTGGTGACCGGCGGGGACCCCTTCTATGATCGCTTCCCCTGGTTCCGGCTGGTGGGCAGGTAGGCACCTCCTTCCCTGGCAGAGAGGAAGAGAGAGAGATGAGAGTAAGAGAGTGAGGTCAGGGAGTGGGCCTCCTCCTAGGGCCTGGATCCCAACCTCCCTGGCCTGACTTGTGGAAGGAGCCAAGACTCCGCCCTTGTCCCTCCCCCAGGTTGACCCCACACACCTGCAGGCCCTGCCATTTCAGGGGACCTGGGAGAGTATCTTGTCACTGGCACCTACACCTACTGTCCACCTGTGTGAATGTGTGAGGTGTCCAAGCAGCCAGGGGCCTCGAGCAGGTGTTCCGGGCCACTGGTGGCTTTGGAGGTGTGCACATAGAGGCAGGGCTGTGTCACTTAAGTTTTAGTGTCCTTCGAGACCACAGTCTCCTTCCTTGGTCTCCAGTCTGGGACCTGCACCCAGACTCTGACCCCCACATAAAAGTGGTATTTAGTGGTCTTAACATAGCCAAACACCAGGTCCCCACACAGCCTCGGCTGTGGCCAGCCAGGACCCTTGTTGTCACTCACACCTGTTGGTATCTTCTGGAACCTTCCAAAGCCTTCCAGCTGACCACATATGTGAGTTTTCTGGTTTGGTTTTATTTTGTTTATTTTTTCCCCAAACCTGAGAATTGGGTGAATTTTGTTTCTCTGGTCTTTGAAAGCGGCCTTCTTGATGGTGTGCGTTTGGTTTTAAACAGAAGCCCTCCCCATCCTGTCCCACCCCACCCACCCTCCTGGAGTAGCCGGTGTTAACTTCTCTCTGTCTTGTCGCACTAACCTCAGTTCAGTCATCTCTGGCTGCAACAGCTACCCTCTTCTCAACACATGCATGAGCGAGCGCATGGCTGCTCTCACCCCCTCCCCCACCTTCTCGAGCCCCGACTCCGACACCACCGAGCCTGCTGAGGAGCAGAGCGTGGGGGAGGAGGAGGAGGAGGAGGAGGAGGAGGAGGAGGACCTGGAGGACGACGTCTTTCCGGAGCACACGCTGTGCGACGGCCGGGACCCGTTTTACGACCGGCCCCCCCTGTTCAGTTTAGTAGGAAGGTTGGTGAGGTCGAGGCCGCATGCTGGGGAGGAGCCAGCTCTTTTGAACGGGAGCACTGCTGTGGCGCGATCGATGGATCAAAGGGAGTCAGGGCCGACCCCGGACCCCCAGGGCCAGGCAGGCTAGGGCTTGCCTTGAAGGGCGCCCCAGGCCCCTTCGGGAGAAGGAGTCTCAGTCTAGGTGCAGAAGGGGTGGCACTGGGACTGTTGGCAGAGGCTGTAGGAACCTCAGAGGGGACCACGACTCAGGCACTTGATGTCCGTGAGCTCCTGTGTAGGGCCTGAGGGGGCATTTGAGAGGAAAGGAAGGGTCCTCCCAGGCTCGGTGCCCTGCTCCCTTGTCCCAGGGATCGGCTTCCTCCAGCTGAGGGGACTTCTGCTCACTCAGCTGTTGTCCAGAGCCTCCCATTCTGGGGAAAGAGCAGGACTCTGGGCCACTCAGGGCAGGACAGGAAAGGCCTCTACCTGCCCTGTCACTGTGGGGCTGGCAGGCCTCTTCCCCGAAAGCGAGAAGCACTCTCCCCACTTACCTCCCCTTCAGGCTGGTGTGATGAGGTCGGCCCGGAGCCCTTGGCGGAGCACGTTCATAGACCGTGCCCTTCGCAGGAAGGAGCTGGCCACTTAGTTTCTCAGAAGAGTGAGAGGGACCGCCATTGGGAGGTGGGCTGAGGGGAGGAGTGCTAGCACTTGTCAGCTAGACAGCTGACTCAGAAATGCTAGGGTTCCGTAGTCTTTCCACTTGAAATGGAGAGATGGTTTTAGAGCAGCCTTTCTAGAGACCTCCATCTTGGAGTACGGAAAGCCAAAGGCTTCAACGGCCCCTTGTAGATACAAGCTTTCCGAAGGCTTTCCTTGGGGAGCTGATGGTGTGAACCCCATCTTCTGCTCAGAGGCAGTGGGTCCCCATGGCCACAGACCGGCCTGGATTAGTTTTCCAGACTGTCATCTGCTGGCCTTAGGTGTGATGCGCTAGCCAGCTGGACGTAAACAGGCAGTGTCCCTCCAAGTGCCCTGGCTCTGGACTCTGTCCTGCTGGGGCTGCGGGGGAGACGCAGATCCAGGCCAGCTCCATGCTGGCTTTTCTCCCCAACCCCTGGGCTGTAGCGCCAGGCTTCCCATGCCTGCTGGGCCCTGGGAGTGGCTCCGGGTGTCAGTTAGGCAAGGGGTCAGGACACGTGGGGCCAAGACAGCAGGAGAAATGGGGGCATGGGCTCCGCAGTCTCATGAAAAGAGCTGGGTCCTTCCAACGCCGTTTCCCCCTCTTGTGGATTTGAGATTTCACAAAACTACTAAACCCGCCAAAAGTCATCCATGAGAGGCCTGCCCTCCGCCCCTGTGCTGTGGGTGGTCTGTGCAAGGCTTCATTTGGCAACATCCTGACCTTTTTGGTTTGGCAAGAATTGGCTTCTCTGCACAGCAGCTATGCAGGCCCAGCCCTGAAGAGGACCCCACCTTGGTTTTCCTTTTATCCTCTGGTAGCTGCTGGCTCTCTCTCCAAAGCTTAAGCAAAATTGGGGTGCCCACTCTCGTTCCCTCTGGAAAGGCTTCCCTGGGTCCCAGCATGCATCTTTGCACCTCACCAATCTGTGGTTAGTGTTGCCTCCTCCCTCCCGCCTCGCCACTCGTGCCGCTCTGCCCGTTTTGCCCTTCTCTTCTCTGGGGCATTTCAGTCTGCTTCAAGGTGCCCTGGATTGCTGGCCGGCCCTCCGGTGGCCAGAACCAGGGGTTCCTACTCACATCCAGAGGCCTCTGCCTCTGGTGGTCAGGTAGCCTGGGGAGGTGGGTTGGTTGGTTGAAGAAGTGGGCCCTGAGGATTTCGACTTCCCCTGTCTGAACAAGACATTTCCTGAAGATGGGTGACAGATGGGGTGGATAGGTATGGGCACTGAAGAGAGAGGAGGGCGAGAGCTAAAGGCCTGGAGTGAGACTTCCAGGGAAACGTAGGGCTGGGTTAGAGAAGGGAGGTGCCATCCAAATCAGTGCTCAGCCCCAGATGGGTCAATGCTCACCCAGCAAGAGGCTGGACTTGGCATCAGCTCCATGAGGCCCTAGGGCTTCCTCATCTGGCTGGTCTCCAGTCTGTGACAGTGTGGCTGTGGACAGTATCTCTCTTGAGAGATCAGAGTGCTATGGCTGGACTGAGAAACCCAGGCAGGATGGTGTTCTGGACCCGTAGCGGCCTGCACTGGTTTGGGGTCGTTTCTGATGCGTGAGAACAGATGAGATATGGGCTGGAGAATATTATCTTTGTGAAGAATGTCCCCTGGGTGCTCTCATCCACTGGGTGCTTGGCCCGTAGGATTCTGCACAGGGTAGGGCAGAAGGGCCTTCCGGACTCCATTTGAAGCTGGTGTTACTGGGGAGGGAGGTCGAGGCTCAGAGGACCCTCCTAACTGAGGCGATCACAGTCTCCAAGTGGACTGAGTGGGCTGTGGGGAGGGGAGAGGGGCCACCGTTCCACCTTTGCGTTTCTCCAACACCTGACAGCCCAGCTGCGCGGCTAGATCAGCAGCTGTCACCTGGGAGGCCTGGTAAGAATGTGCACCTGCCCAGGACCCAGTCATGAGGTCAGAGTGTCCAGAAGTTTTGACCACATACAGGGCTCTTTTTCAGGTTACAACCCCTGTAAGATCCGATGCTATGGGCTGCATCTTGCCTGCAGTTTGGACGTGGGCCGTGGCGGTCTGGTGCAATGGTGTCTGAGTATTTGCCCCTGTGATGGGGAGAAGACGTGGAAGTTGAAGACACTGACTCACTCTGCTGTTAGCTGTGCTCCTTAGGCAGGCGGGCAGTGGGGCTCAGGGCCGAGAGCTGCCTAGGAGAGAGCCTGCAGGTCCTGTCCCAGCTGTGGCCTTTGCTACCAGCTCTGGCCACGGCCTGGTCTTTTTGTGCCTCTGTCTCTTCACCTATGAAGGGGACCTGAATGCCATAGTCCAGCATCTCAAGTGGACCATCTCGGACCCATAAAAGAGGAGGGTGGGGCCAGCTCAACCTAAGGCATTGCTGTTAGGATAGGACTGGTGACCTGCCTCCCAGGTGTTGAGGAGTGACAGTTTAACCTCCATCCCTGCCTCCTGTGGAGGGGGACAGGCTGGCCTCCATGGTCCCAGCATTACCAGCCGTGGCATTTAGTCCTAGGGCCTTGTTAGCATCCTGCACATCTGATTGTGGTACCCTGAGGCCAGGGAGTTAGCACAGTAGCAAGAAGGCTGGCATCGCCAAGACCCAAATGGGGAGCCAAGATGGCCCTGCCACTCTGATACTTCTTCAGACACTAGACCTGCCTTTGGGGGCCAGTGGGGAAAGATCAGACAGTGAGCGCTTCCCATGGGAGCCCAGAGGGTTGAGGTCACCACTGTGGTCCATGAGAGCACATCTTGGTGACTCTGGAAGGATCTGCTGGCTCCCAGCAGTCTTCGTGGCATTGCATCTGAACCCTCTAGGGCGACGGCCTGGGCTTCCAGGGCCTTGGCCAGGCAGAAATAGAGGCTAGTCCTGGCTTGGGGCTCATCTGTCCTTTTGGGCTCCCTCTTCCTCTCCTCAGCAGCTTCCTCCGAGCGGCTCCTGGACGAAAGGGGTCGGGGACCAGTGTTCTTCTGGGGTGTCCTCCAAGAGGCACTATGGTGAGGAAGGCAGGCCCCAGGAGGGCATCTTATCAGAGGCTCCTGGGGCCCAGCAGCAAGGGCTGTTTTTGACCCTTGGATGAGGCCTGCCTTGGGGATTTCCCTGGAGTGACTTGCTGAGACCCTGCCGTATGCAGAGGGACACACGGAAGGCAGGAGTCAACAGCACTGTCCAAGACAGGATGGAGCTTCTGGGAGAGGCTGGGAGCCAAGAGGAGCCATGAGAAGAGCAGACAGTCCAGAGGCCCATTGACCCGTGTGGGTGGAGCTGGGCCGCCCTGGGCCTCAGATGCGACTGCAAGGAGTGTGGGCACCACTGACAGGACCATAGGGGAGGTCGGGTGGTCAGGATACCAGCGGAGGGACCGTCAGTGAGAGTCTCGAAGTGGAACTGGCAGCTTCGACTGGAAGGGATGAGCAGTGCCGTGCTTAGGCTTCTGAGGGACTTCAGAGATGCCCCCGCCTAGGGGTGGGTGTCCTTCAGGGACTTGGGGGGCTGGGTAAGGCTTTGGCACAGCAGGATGGTGTCTGACCTCCAGGTGAGCCGAGAGGCCCAGCTGAGTGTGCAGCCCTCTCTGTGGGCACAAGATTCTGCGCCATGTCCGTGGTGGGAAGTGGGGGTCAGTGTGCTGGAGGGTTAAGGCTCAGTGCACCCCTCTCCAGCCCAGGTTCTTGCAGTCCTTGAAGCAGGCTGAAACCCCCTCCTCAGCTAGTCTCTTCTCAGATGGCCATGTCCAGGCTGAGCTGGGCTGTGCTCCTCCTACCTGTGCCTCCTCCTCCTCCATCTCCTCTGAGCTCCGACCAGCCTCCTCACCCCTGGCCCGCCCACGCCCACCCCGCCTGCTCCCGCTGCAACAGCCCTGGCTGTCCCACAGCTTCGCAGCTCTGTGTCGTGTCGTGAGCCAGCTGGCTGTGCTGTCACTGCTGCTGCCCAGAGAGAGCCCGAGGGCCACCTGTGACGGCAGCTCTGCTCCCACAGGGCCTTCGTGTACCTGAGCAACCTGCTGTACCCCGTCCCACTGGTGCACCGCGTGGCCATCGTCAGCGAGAAGGGCGAGGTGAAGGGATTCCTCCGGGTGGCCGTGCAGGCCATCTCAGGTAAGTGTGGGCCTGGGCAGTATGTGGCTTGGAGCCCCTGGGGCTGGCTCCGCCTTTGCAGAGGAAGGCTGGGGGGGGGGATGCTGAGCAGGGGTCAGTGTGAGCTTACCCAGAATCCCCCACACCCCTGGGGCCAACCTGGAGCTTTCTGCACCTCTCCTCGGCTGGCCTTCCGGTGGGACTTAAAAGAGAAGTTCTCTGCGTCCAGCTCTTGCCTCTCGCCTCCTGGACTCTACTGGGCCAGCTAGGGAGACTCAGCCAAGAAGACTCGGCCCAAGACTGCTTGATCCCTCCCCAGCTCAGGGTCCCCAGCACCCTTCAGGCCCCTTCAGAGACCACCTTGCTCCCTCCCCACAGCCAGTTCCCACTGTCTCTGTAGTCTATGGAGTGGACCTGGCCCTGCCCAGGGAAGCCCTTAGTGGCTTCCTCGGTTCTCTCCTCCATGGCCCTCCCTCAGGTCTTGGTCTTAGGCATGGGCCTAAGTTAGAGGCTGTAGGTCCGCCTCACATGTGGACCGGCAGATACAGGTCACTCCTGCTGTCAGAGGTTGAGACCTCTGCGCCACTCCAGGCCTCAGTCTGCTCATCTTTAGGCAGGATCCTATTTTCCCGCTTTCTGCCCAGTGGGTTTTGGGAGCCGCATACAACATGGAGGTCACAGCTTGCAAGGTGCCACAAGGTCAGAGAGTGGTGCAGCGCTGGAATGGTAGCTCCAGGCTCCCTGCCCTGCCCTGTGCCATGATCTCCTTTTCCTAGGGACTCTGTCTGTGCTCCAAAAGATCTTGGTTCTTTGGGCACCTTGGTGAGAGAGAAAGGGACAGATGGAGGGTAGGTGGGTGTTGCAGGTTGGCTCTCTGTGGGCATCTGGAGAAGCCCCTTCCCCATTCTCATATGCCCCTGGGTCCTGGCACTCAAACACCTCCCAGCTTCTTATACCCCTCCCCCCCCACACACACAGAGGTTCTATATCCTTTCTCAGGTCTCATACCAGATTCTTAAATTCCCTCAGGCTCTCATACCCCTCAGGTTCTCGCACCTCTAGGCTCTCATACCCAGCAGTTTCTCATACCCATCCCCTCCCAGGCTCTCGTATCCCTCTCCTAGAGTCTGACGTCCCCGGGTTCTTACACACCCAGATCCTCACATTCCTGACCGTCGCAAGTGACTTCATCCTCTGCATGAAATGTCTAGTCCCTTCTCCCCTGGTATCCTGGCATTAAAGGTAGCTTCAGTTACACTACTTAACTTCATAAGTTGCTGTGGTATCAGCCCATGGCTTCCTAATTCTCCTGCTGCTCCCCAGCCATGACGCCCTGACTCCTGCTTCCATGTGCTGCGCCCCATCACGGTGACGGACCTGGTGCTGACTCCAGGGCCCCGTCCAGCACCACTCCGGCCCCAGCCCTCTGCTGGAAAGTGGCGTATTTACTGAAATGTCCTTATTCAGGGCTGCGGGAGCCTTACTTTCTGAGGGCTGGCTGCCCCACCCTGCCAAGCCCTCCCACTCCTGTCTGCTTCAGCAGCTCCCTCCCCTACTGGACATGGCTATCCATCCTGGCCACGTCTTCTTAGAGGCCAGAGGGTTGGCTCACAGCCCCGGTGGGGGTCAGCTTCTGGCCTACTCTGTCTGCCCTTGGTGGGAAGGGCCCTCTGCAGGTCCTTGTGAAGGCTGATGGAGGACCCAGGTCCAAATATAAGCTCTGAGGTTTACCTCCAAGGCCAACACCCTGTACTCTGTGAGCCAAAGCATTCCCCATGTCGCGGGTGAAGGCAGCCGCAGCCCTGCTGTTCCTTGGTTGCATTCAGGAAACGAGGCTGGATAGTATCTGGCCTGCGCTGAGTCCTCAGGCCTTGTATGAAGACAGCGGGATTTCGGTGCATTGAGGGCCGTGCCTAATCTTGTCCTGTCTGTGGCTGTGGAGAAATGACTTAGGAACTGCACAACCCTGAGTCACTCCTGCCCCACCCTGTATCCACGGTGTGGGGTCCGATGGTCTGCTAAGTTCATTGGGGTCCCAAGAACAGAGCTTCCAGCCTTGAGCAGCAGGGCAGAGAGGAGGACAGTGCGACAGCAGCTGAGGCCTGTGCCGGGCCAGCGGAGGGACACAGCCTGAAGCAGGACCTGGCAGCTAGAGAGCCAAGAGAGTAGGTAGCAGAAGCCACGTCCGAGGCCTGGGGCATATGAAAGGGTCTAAGGACACTGGGAAACCACCAGGGACCTGAAGCCCATGGTCAGCTGAGCAGAGAGCACCTAGTGTCTGGATGGGTGCTGGCTGGGGAGTGGCCATGATGCTGGAAGCCACACTAGTACAGTATGAGGGACACTGATGAGAGTGTAGGCTGAGGTATCTGGAGCCCTGTTCTGCCTGAGCCCTTGTGAGGGGCGAGTCAGGGTCAGAAGGGCTGTGATAAGAACATCCATCTTTGGGTCCCTGAGCCAGCACGGTGATGGTCAGTGCGCCCTGGCGGCCACGTTGGCTGCCCCAGTGCAGGTGAGAGTCTGCGCCTTGGTTTCTGTGCCCCGGCGCTGGGGCACTTGGCCTGGATCTGCCCACCTTGGGGGACAAACTGACCGACCACTGCTGCTCCTCTTGCAGCTGACGAAGAGGCCCCAGATTACGGTTCCGGTGTCCGGCAGTCAGGAACTGCTAAAATCTCCTTTGACGACCAGCATTTTGAAAAGGTACCGTGAAGGCTCACCTTGAAGACCAGGCGCTGCGCCTGTCGTTCCGTTCCTCAGGCCTCCAGGGGTAACCCTGCGGAGGCCCTGGTCACCAAGTCTCCTCTCCACCCCAAGCACTGGGCCTGCTCTGTCCTTTGCTATGTAAAACATGTTGTCCCTTCTTCGGTTTGTCTGGACCCTCTGAGTTCCTCCATCTCCTGGGGCCTCTCCTAGGCTTCACACAACAGGGCACAGAGTTGGGGCAGTGCTAGCTTTCAGAATAAGCACCCCTACTTCCTGGCTCTTGGGCTAGCTCCCCTAAAGGGGTCCCCATACTCCTTTCCTCTCTCCCTTACCTGACACCTGAGAGATTGAGGAAGGCTTCACTTAGGCCACCCAGCTCTGGACCTCACAGAAGAGACCAGACCCAAGACATCTGCTCTCAGGAGAAAGTAGAGGAGCAGCCCCCACTCAGGAGGCCCTGTTCCAGGCTCAAGGGCCCTGTCCTACTGGGCTCCCCTAGCCTGGCCACCTGACTCAGAACCTCTGGGGATGCCCAGGATGGGAGTGTCTACCTGTGACCTCCCTTCGTAGGTGCCCTGAAGCTGGAGGGGAGAACCAAGGCCAAGGGCTGTTCCTTTTCCTTCCTCCTCCTCACAGCGAGACAGGGAGCTCGTGCTGTAGCCCACCAGACCATAGCGTGAGTTCAAGTGGGCCGCTCGTAGCAGGACAGAGAAGTCTATGGAGTGAGTGCTCCACCCAAGTCAGGGGCAGGTCTGCTCAGGCTCTCTAGGGGCACAGCTTCCCCATGGCCCATGGCAGGGCTGCGCTGGCTCTAGCCCCCAGCTCCCCAGACCCCTCTGACCTTGTGTCCTCCTAGTTCCAGTGTGAGTCCTGCCCTGTGGTGGGGATGTCCCGCTCTGGGACCTCCCAGGAAGAGCTGCGTATCGTGGAAGGCCAGGGCCAGGGTGCTGACGCTGGGCCCTCGGCTGATGAGGTCAACAACAATACCTGCTCAGGTAGGTGTGCCCCGCCAAGCCACAGCATGGATAAGGGGACCAGGGCTCGAAGAGCCTGGAGCCTAGAGACCTTGTCACTCCTAGCAGCAGTGCCTCCAGAAGGCCTTCTGGACAGCCCTGAGAAGGCCACCCTCGACGGGCCCCTGGACGCAGCCCTGGACCACCTCCGTCTGGGCAGCACCTTCACCTTCCGAGTGACAGTCTTGCAGGCCTCCAGCATCTCCGCTGAATACGCTGACATCTTCTGCCAGTTCAAGTGAGCTGCCCTCTCCGTGTCTGGGCTGCGGGGAGGCGGGGGCTCTCCTGCGGGGCATGCAGCCCACAGAGGCTTTGCCCAGGGAGGCTGCAGTCTCGGCCACGGTCCTGGCTCCAAGCACCCCTCTTGCTCTGCAGCTTTATCCACCGCCATGACGAGGCTTTCTCCACTGAGCCCCTGAAGAACACTGGCAGAGGGCCCCCTCTTGGCTTCTACCATGTCCAAAATGTACGTCCTAAGCCCCTTGTCCCCCAACACACCGAACTCTTACACCTTACTCTTACATAGGGTAAGAGCGCCCTCCCTATCATTCATTCTCTCTGAAGAGCCTGGGCTGGGCACTGCCTGACACCAGGATTCAGAGCCTCCAGTGCTGTGTTGGGGTGATGGTACCACTGGAGGTAGCAGGGGACCCATAATGGGTTTAAAAATGGAGGATAGGATCAGAATAGAGCTCCCGAGAACTTCCCACAGTGAGCCTTAAGCAGACCTGGATATGGAATGTCCAGTGACGTAGTGGTCAGGGTTTGTGCTGAGGGATCAGTGTGCCTAGCAAAGGAAGGCTTGGCCTGGATGTCTGGTCCACAGAGAAGGCAGGGCATCAAGCTGTAGAATGCCAGGAACAATCTTGAGAAGCAAGAGGACTCCAGGCATGAGTGTGTCCAGAGCTGGGCTGCTGAGACCTTGGAGAGCAGAGCCTCTAGGCCTCTGGAGCCGGGCTCCACCAGGCCAGCCGGACACAGTCCCGAGTCAGGGCAGTGGATCTGAGGAGCACATAGTCTCGGTGTCAAGCAGGACTGGGTCCTTCTTGGTCCTCTCCTTGCTTGAATCAAGACCCTTCCTTATGTCCGTTCTCACAGCCTCCTGCCTATGTTGGAGTCACATTGGTGAGGTCCACCCCGTGACCTCGCTTTAGTTTGGACATCCCTCTAATACCATTCTCAAGATGGTCATGTTTCAAAAGCCCAAGGACGAGGATTTCAACAGGAACTAGGGGACACAAGTCATCCCAAAGCTTGATGAGTCAGGGAGGGACCAGGGTCGGGGTTGTGTGGCCACTCTGCTCAAGGTCTCCTTGGTTCTGCGTTCTGAACAGCAGTTGAGCCTTGTGTCCCCAACCGTCCTGGAAACAGACGCCAAGATATGGCTTCTGGAGAGGAGTGGCCCATTTGGCCAGGTCTAGAAAAGGCGCATTGTCCCTATAGAGGGCAGAGAGTAGTCCCAGCTGGGGTCTCGGGTCTGGGCCTGGGTGCCGGTTCTCTTTTGGATCTAACTCCCACCGGCCCTCTTTTCCCTCTAGATTGCTGTGGAGGTGACCAAGTCCTTCATTGAATACATCAAAAGCCAACCCATTGTGTTCGAGGTCTTCGGCCACTACCAGCAGCACCCGTTCCCTCCCTTGTGCAAGGACGTGCTCAGGTCAGCCACCAGGGTCACCCAGGTGTCTTCATTCAGTAGTCTCCGGGCCCGGAGCCATGTGCCTTCTCTCTCTCTCTTTTTTCCTTTTTCTTTTTAGTTTGTTGGGTGGTTTTGTGTGTGTGTGTGTGTGTGTGAGAGAGAGAGAGAGAGAGAGAGAGAGAGAGAGAGAGAGAGAGTGTGTTATGCACAATTTTTGTGCGCGTGCAGGTGTTTACACATGTGAAGATGCCAGAGGAGGATGTCAGGTGTCAGGAGTCCTCTAGGTGTCTTCCATCTATTTCCTTGAGACAGAGTCTCTCAGTGAATCCGAAGCTTGCTGTTTTTCTGGTTAAACTGGGTGGTCAGGGATCCCCAACAACCCTCTCGTCTCCATCCCCATCAGCACTGTGGTGAAGGCATGAGTGGCCAGGCCCAGCGTTATTAGGTGACTTCAGGTCCTCATGTTTGTGCAGCAATTGTCTGACCTGTTGAGCCTTCTCGACCTGGGTCTTGAGAACCCGTGGTATAGGTTAGAGCAGCCCTAGGCCGCTTGACCTGCGCCCAGAAGCGTCTTAACCACGTTCATGACATGGGGAAGTGTGTATAGGCCATGGCTTCTCTCCAGCCGTCTCCTCTCAGCTGAGCAGGCTGTGGAGCTGAGTGGGGTGCAGGAGGCATAAGACAGAAAGGAGGTGATCAGCACTGTTTAGGGTACCTGGCCCCAGGACCCTCATCTACCCTGGCTGGGAAAGAGGTCTCTGGGAGCCACAGCTTAGTCTCCTGGGTCCCTGGAGCCTTGGCTTCTGAGGTAGGGTCTGGGATCTGGAGGTCTCTCTTCCCCCATCCGAGCTGATCCAAGACTGGATACCTAGGCCTTTCCAGGGAGGGAGCGAAAGGCAGCAGCCTTCCCTGCCCTGGGCTGCCCGTTCTAGCCAGGGACTGCAAGTAGATGCCAGCCTGGGTGCCTTAACCTCACCTTCTTCCACAGCCCCCTGAGGCCCTCGCGACGCCACTTCCCTCGGGTTATGCCGCTGTCCAAGCCAGGTACGCAGGGCTTTCCTGCATCCAGTGGGACCACGAGGGGCCTACACTCTGAGTACAGCTGTATGTGGCCCTACTGTGAGATGCTCGTCCCGGCTAAACGTGCCACGGGAGGTGCCCTTCTACTCCCAGACCTGCCTCACGTCCATGGGGTAGACAGTTCCAAGCCTTGTGCTCTGTTCAGCTTTACTAACTGTCCAAAACAAGGGACATTCAGGTCCAGTGACAGGTGAGTCCTCAGATGGGACCGAATAGAGGAGGAGCCTTTGTGATGGATCCTAGAGCAGGACTGGTGGACACGCTGCATGGGGTTGGGGGAGGGACACTCAGGAGCTGAGGACAGGACCTGCTGGGTAAGGTGTGGGTGCCAGCAAGGTGCGCGTGGACTTGCGCAGTTAGGCCGAGGCTACATGTAGCTCGGGTGGTGGACTAAGCTGCCCGGAGGGATGCCCTCGCAGGCCGCGAGACCCCTGAGCAAGAGTGTCTGTCTCTGCTGCCTGCTGGCTCATGAGGTCTCAAGCTACCAGCCCTTAAAGGCTCATGCCCAGGTGTGTAAGGCCACCTGCTCCTTCCTCCTGCTCATGGGGAGCCTGACTTGCCACACATCTGAGGCCTGACTGCCCAGGGCTGGCGGCGCCTTGGTGCTCTCGGCATGGCTGGGGCCAACTTGGCATCTCTCTTGGAGAGGGCTAGTGCCAATGCAGCCTTTGCTACCCTCTCTCCTGAGTACCTCACCACGTGAGGGGCCAGGTCTCTCTCCTCACGCAGCTCCCTCTTCTCCCCCCAGTACCTGCCACCAAACTCAGCACTATGACGCGGCCATCCCCTGGACCCTGTCACTGCAAGTATGACCTGCTGGTCTACTTCGAGATCTGCGAGCTGGAGGCCAATGGCGAGTGAGTGGTGCCCACAGTCCCTGGGGACTTGATGGGCAGAGGTTAGAGAGGGGTGAGAGGCCGAGCCCTGCTTTCTGCCTAACCGTCTCCCATGGACCAGGCCTGTATGGGTGCTGGGGACGGACTCCAAGAGGACTCACTGGAGGACTGGGGGCTGGGCAGATTCATGTGGCAGCTGGTGGCCAAAAACACTGAGAACCAGGACTGCCGCCAAGGGTGGGGGCTGGGGCGAGAGGACTGTTGACGTGGCCAAGAAGTCTTGAAGGCCTCAAGGATGGAGGGATCAGGGATCCAGGGCACAGAGCAGTCCAGTAGGGTCTTTGGTGGGAGTAGCTGAGAACCCATAATGGATGGCTCGGAGCAGGGGGGACAGGAAGCCCTGAGAGACTTGAGCTCGTGCCTGAGCCTGAGGGCTGGAGCTCAAGAACCCTGCTCCTGACTTGTAGGGGGAAACAAGACCCTGGCAGCTGGTGCAGAGAGAGCCAGGCCAAAGGGCTGGGGCCTTGTGTCTTGTGTCCCTTCTGGACACTTCCTAGTGCAGTGGGCAGAATCAAGTGAGCGCAGCAGGGTCTCTTCACCCAGCAGAACTGTCTCCTTGGACCAGGACTCAGTTTCCCCCAGGAAGTGGCCAATGCTTTCCTGTTTCTGGCCCTCTGACTTGGGGACCAGGTCCTGTGTTGTGGGTGGGGTGGGAGGAGGGGCTCTGTGTCTCACCCTGGTCTCTCTTCCAGTTACATTCCTGCTGTGGTAGACCACCGTGGGGGCATGCCATGCATGGGCACCTTCCTCCTCCACCAGGTGTGACACCCCCCCTGCCCACCTCAATCTTTGCTTCCCCAACCCTCCTGTGGTCCCAGAGTTATCGACTGTCCCCTCTCCTGGCACCCCTCAGGGCATCCAGAGACGGATAACTGTCACTCTGTTGCACGAGACAGGCAGCCATATCCGTTGGAAGGAAGTCCGCGAGCTGGTTGTGGGTAAGTAGAGAAAGCAGAGGCTGCCTTAGGAGTTGGTTGGACAAATGCCGGGGTTCTAGCCGGAGGTCTGTCCTGTTGCTCTGTGGCTCTGGCTCTTTGAAACCTCTTTGTGCCTCAGCCCATCACTGGAAAGGAGAGCCTTGGACCAGGGTTATTGCCCCAAGTGTTCACTTATCTGCGTAAGGTCTCCAGGGCTAGTGAAACAGCAGAAGTTCATCCTGTAGTAGTTCTGGAGGCCAGAAGTGAGAAAATGCAAAGGCTTGCTGTCTGGGAGCCTGCAGCTCATCCCCACCTCACCCGGCTTCAAGGACATCTGATGGTCTTGGGCATCCCAGTCTGGTGGAAGTTCACGCCAAGCCTCAGAGGCAGCAGCTGTATGACAATAAGCCACGGCATGTACTCCAGGGTAACCTCAGCTTGGCTGGAGGTACCACAGTGCCCTGTGTCCTCAGGATTGGGACGTCAGCCTAACTCTGGGAGGGCCCGGTTCCGCCAAGACCATCGCCCAGCGTCAGGACTTTCTCCACGATCTCCTTTGAACTTTGCCAACAAGCCTTCCTTTTCTAAGCTACCCTCGAGACTCTCGTTCTGGGACACAGATGTTCTGGAAGCTTCACTTAGTCCTGGCTGTTTTAGAATGGTATCCCTAGGTTGACCTGTTGTTCCTTGTCCCAGCATGCTGGTCTGGGGCACCAAGGTGGACACTTTTTAAATTAGTTTATTTATTTATTTATTTGAGAGAGAGAGAGAGAGAGAGAGAGAGAGAGAGAGAGAGAGAGAGAGAAGGAGAATGGGTGCACCAGGGCCTCTAGCCACTGCAAACAAACTCCAGATGCACGTGCCACTTTGTGCATCTGGCTTTACATGGTTACTGGGGAATGAACTCAGATTATTAGGCTCTACAGGCAAGATCCTTAACCACTGAGTTATCTCTCCAGCCCCCCTCCACCTTTTATTTTGTAAGTTTCATGTTGAATTTCACATGAATCAGAAAAACCATGAAACAAGCGCTCAAATGCTCCTGTGGGGAGACTCTAAAAGACCAAGATCAGGCCCAGGAGTTGGGGTCAGGACAGCCCTTCCCATGCTGACCTCCATGGAAAGGGGTGTGTACGGTGGACCTCCCATCAGTCTGGAAGGCCCAACCTTCCCCACCCCACTTCCCACCTCCTTCCTATCCCACTTTCTGCAAATGTAAACTGAGGGCTGCTTACTGGGGGATGGGTGGGTGGTAGGGGAATCCTATTGTGAACTTGAGTTCCCGTTCTAGGAAACAGGCTTAGTCTGTCCTCCCAGCTTCAGACCCAGCAGGCCTGGGACTGCATCTAGGTTCTAGCTAAGCCCCAAGCCCAGCATCCCTCCCCAGGGAGCATCTCAGGCCCTGAGAGATGGAATCAGCAAAAGCAAAGAAGAACAGAAAATTCTGGGTAGGGGGGCCTAACCCAACCCCGGGCCCTCCTCCCTCTGTGTTCTGCCCAGAAGAACCTGGGCGGAAGCCTTTTTCCTGAGGGCTGAGGTCCTACTCTGAGAAGATTCTCTCTGCCGTGGTCCTGTTGGGTCTGACGTGGAGAAAAGCTTGATGATTATAAGACCCACACTGCCTCCTCCCAGAACTCATGTGCCGCAAAGCTGCAGGCCAGAGCTCCAGGGATAGGACAGGGCACCCTCGGTGCACGGGGGAGAGGGAAGCTGGTCACTGTCACTGGATGAGCAGAGGACTCACGGGCCACCGGTGAGCTCCTTTGCAAGAGCATTCGAATGTTGTCCCGAGCAAGGAATTAGGAGACAAAGCGCCCGTCTCACAGGCAAACAAGCCGATTTTCCCCAAGCTCAGGCATCTGAAGCCATGGAGGGGCTGTCAGTGCAGAAGGGCTTAGGCGCAGGCAGTGCCCACTGCCCTGCTCACTACTCTCTTGTGGAGGTAAGACAGGGCAGGAACCGCTCTCCCCTGTCTTGTCAAGATCTGCTCGTCCCGCAGGTAGGAAGGCCTGGGCTTATGTGGCTGGCAGCCGGCCTCTGTTAGAAGGTGTAATTGTGGCTGAGAACAGAACGCAGCTGCCTGCTGGAAGGAAATGGTAGAGGAAGTGGTCAATGTCACTGGGTCGCCAGGACCCCGTCAGCCTCCATGTCCACCCTGTTGTTCTTATTGCATGGCCCTCACGCACATGGGGAACTCACTTGCTTCGTTGGCTTCCACCCTGACAGAGGCCTTAGCTGGGGCCTCCCAGGAAAGTGACACCTGTCTGTTGCCTTTCCCTGCAGGTCGCATCCGAAACACTCCAGAAACTGACGAGTCCCTGATAGACCCCAACATCTTGTCTCTCAACATCCTCTCATCTGGATATGTCCACCCAGCCCAGGATGACCGGTGAGTCCCACAAGGGGTGGGAGGACCACATATGCCCTGCTGGCCATCTCCCTGGTCACAGGTCAGCACCCAGCCTGCTATGGCCTCCACTGACCCAGCCAGCTCCTGAGCGTTCCTACCCTCTGTTCTGACACCTGAGGGGACAGTGCAGTGACTGGAGGCCAGAGGTCTCCCGATGTCTTGGCTCACGTGACTGCAGCATCTCCCATTCTTGGGGTCACACACTCATGTCATTCTGTTACCTGATGGGGACTGGCATGGGCTCGAAGTAGGAGCCAAGTCCTATCCCTGGAAATCTGGTGGTGGCATGGGATGGGAGGCCATCTTGCTGTGGGCGAGTCTGTAGCCTCTAGCAGACGTCCCAGGGACACAGGTTGAGGAGACAGTCCAGAGCTCATGGAGCTGCTTGGGGTCGAGGTGTGACTGCAGGAGCAGGGCTGGTCACTTGCTTGTTTCTTTCCTCATCTGGGCAGTGGAGAGGCAATGGAGCCCAGGGTTGTCCTCAGCAGCCCTGGGGGCATTGCCAGGATGCATGGGTGTCAGAGGCTGAGTGGGGCCTGACACTGGGAGCTGCCCTGTGGGGAGGAAGTCCGCTGGCCGTGACTGAGATGCTGCCCTCCAGAGGTTTAGGGGGAGGGGAGCTTGTCAGGGGTTCCAAGCCCCAGCTTGGTCAACCCCCAACTGCCTGACCTGGACCAGCCCTCGGGAGCCAAGAGCTGACCCTGAAGCTGGAGCCGGGGCTGTGTTTCAAGAAAACTGTCTTTGAGGACTGGGTGTCCTTGGAGAAGGACACGAGGGAGGGCCACAGTCCTGCAAGGGGAGGTGTGGACCCCAGGGCAGAAATTCCTAGAAACGTTTCTGCTCTTTTAACGCCTGGGTCCAGAGCCCAGCCTTCTCCACTGACACCCAGGGAGGGGCTAGGAGGGTTCGCCCTCCCTTCGCACTCAGTGTGATGTAGCAGCTTCAGTAGAAAGCTGGCCTGGGGCAGGGGAAGGCTGGGCAGCAGTGGAAACCGTAAGGACAGAGACCTGGATGGACAGATGTGACTCTGGTCCTCGCCCTGCAGGCATGATAGACAGGCTGGAGTTCATATCTGGGAGGGAGAGAGACAGACAGTGGAGTGAGCTGGAACCCAGGGCTTCTTCCTCTGGCCTTGCATCTCCTGTCCCTCTGAGAATGCACCCTGGTGAGGGAGAGAGGCCTGGTACTCCCAATATGGGTGTTGCCAGTGGGTATGGGCCACCGTGCCTGGGCCATGAGGGATCAGGACCCCAGAGAACACGGTGGGGGTTTGGGGGAGAGGGGTCTGTCTGCCACTGAGCCATGCTTAGAGGCCTGAGAATGACCTCCTGCCCCCTGACTTTTGACCCTCCTTTATTAAGGTGACCCCCTCGATTCTAGGGTCCGAAAGGGAGAGGCAGAGCCGAGAGGAGGAGTTGGTGGCTGGTGTGCTGGACCTTCCTTCCCAGCCATCTCCTTGCACTGAGGACCCTGTTTCTGGGGTTCCCTTGTCATGCTCCCCAGCCCAGCTGCTTTAGGTGCCCTTGGTCCTGGCTAGGCAGAGAGTAATGAGGAGGCTCACTGGACCTCACCTGATAGGACTTTGGCACAGGCTCAGCCCTGGCCTGACTTCTGTCCTGATCCCTAGGATCTCTGAGGGAGGGTCCTTTGAGACCCTAGGTTCCCGGAGGAGAGAAGGCACACCCAGGGGAGGGCAGACGCAGCCCAGACGCAGCGGCCCCTCACTTGGCTCCTGCCTTCCTGCACTTGCTGGTGCAGCCCAGCCTTCCTGGCCCCAGAAAAACCTCAGGCACGCTCCTCAGCTCATGGCTGCCTCCCTGAAGGCCCACAGGGCCCATGGCTTCCTGTTCCTGGACATGGCTGACATCCTGGCAGCTCAGAGTGGCCAAAGCTTGGGACCAGCCTGGCTCTGCCGGGGCCGCAGGCTACCATGCGCTTTAACACACCCGGGCCTCCTGCTCCGAGGTCCCTTGCTTCGCAGCCTCCCTGGCCCCAGTGGCCTGCCAGCCCCAGGTGGCCGTCCCTGCTGTCCCTCGCTGCCGCCACCCTCCTGTCCTGCTGCCTCCCCGCCGCCCCTCACTAACGTGTGCTTGTTTGTGTTTTACAGGCAGTTTCTTGATTCGGACATACCTAGGTATCATTTGTGTCCCTCGGTTTTATTTCAGCCCCTTCCCTCCCCTCCCCCTTCCCTGGTCACCCACACAGCCCTGAAATTTTACTTTCCAGCTTTTTTGATTCTCCACAAACTCGCTTCCCTTCCTTCCTGTTCCTCCCTCTTTTTAACTTGATTTCCTTGGGATATTATCCTGGTTTTCTGTTACCTTTCCCCCCTTCGCCCCATCCTCTTGGCTGAGTCCTTCCTACCCCCTCGCCTCCATTCTTGATTTCAGCTGCTTTCATAGTTTCCCACCTCTGTAGTCACTGGCTGGCTTCCCTCTCCTCCTGCCCCAGCCTCCCAGGCCCACCCACCAGCCTGGCCAGAGTGGACACGGGCATTTCCTGCATGCAGGCTGACCTACTGGGCTGCTGGGCTGCACCAGCTGAGAGGGCCCACCCTCCCTGCAGGGGCCTTTGCGGGCAGAGCCCTCCCTCACTCCTCTGGCCATGGCCTTTGCAATGACTTCCTCAAGAGAGCAGCAGCAGGGCGCTGGGCAGGTGTCGGGTCTCCCAGTGGAGACTGCAGCGGCTTCCTCCCCGTGCTCGGGAGAGGAGCCCGCGCCCACCCGCCTGCGCAAGGACAGTGATGGCCTGGGGAAGGATGGCCTTCAAGCCCTAGTCTAGACTGGGTCCAGGAAGAATTCGGGACTGTTTTAAATGGCATCATCTTCTGGGCCCTGTGAGAGCTTCATGACGGCCATAGGTCTGGAAGTCAGGAACATTTAGACCTTTTGGCTGCAGAACCTGGAGTGCTGGTGTCAGGCCCGAGCAGAGCCCTAGGGGGTGTGCGTGGGGGGCCCAGCCCGATTTGAGGCCGTGTCTTTGTCAGATCATGGCCGTGATTGTCATTGCCTATGGCTTCCATAACTGTGCCTGGGTAGCTGTAGGTGAGGACCCTCTGTGAGCCGCAGGAAGGCTCCGCAGGGCATGGAACCGTGGCTCTTTGGGACACACTTTGAAAATAAGGCTTTTCCAAACACTTCTCTGGGCCAGGAGCCCCACTAACCTGGAGCTGGGTAAGGCGGGGGCTGTCAAGAGACACCTGAAGAGGCGGCCACGCCCAAGCAGGAAGCATAGCTCTGCCAAGGCCAAGCGCAGGGCCCCTGTCCCCACTGACACCCACCAGGTGGGCTTCGCTGAGGAGGCAGGGGCCCTGGAGACGAGCATGAGTTTAGGGTTAGACTCCCATCTGCTGCTGCTTCCTGGGCATCCAGAAACTTCCAGGCTCATCAACTGGACATGGGGGAGGGGCAGGCATTCTCTATTTTGTTCAAGTGTGGGTTCCATGGCTTCTCTGCTTGAACTCCTTGCGCCTCCAAAAAGCTCCTAGGCAAAGCAAGCAAGCACTGAACAGAAGACTGTCCTCTTGCTCTGCGGGGCCTCTCTTGTCAGCCCCCAAGCCTCATGAGCCCCTGCTTATCCACCTGGGGTGGGAGCTTGCCCCCAGGCAAGAGATGAGCTCATTGGCTCCCGTGGGCAGCAGACCTAGGGCTTCACCTTCAAGGAGAGGTTTTGGGAAGGAAGGGAGGAAGGAAGGAAGGAAGGGAGGGAGGGAGGGAAGGAGGGAGGGAGGGAGGGAGGGAGGGAGGAAGGAAGGAAGGAAGGAAGGAAGGAAGGAAGGAAGGAAGGAAGGAAGGAAGGAAGGAAGGAAGGAAGGAAGGAAGGAAGGCGGGGATCCGCCCTCAGACTGGCCCTTAGCCTCCTCCTAGGTCCAGTTCTTCGGGCCGGGAGCCACTGTAATGACCAGTGTCAACTGGCAAGCTGGCGGGGGAAGGAATGGTCCTATCCCAGACTTCTGGAGTGTGCAGAGATCTGGGGATCACATGATGAGCTTGAGGTGGCCTAGCCAAGCCATCTACTGACTGTGTGAATGCGGACAAGTGCTGGAACCTTCTGGAACTTTTTTCTCCTTCCCCGCGGATGAGGGTCATATTAGCTGTGAGCTCAGGATCCTGCAGTGATTGAGCCGACAGATGCACAACTCTCAGCTCAGATGCAGCATAAGAAACAGCCCCACTCTTAGTGTCAGCGCTGCCTAGGTATTAAACACGGAGGGGCCGCGTGAAGAAACGGTGGGCTGCACACAAAGCACTCGGATCAGGTGCTTTGCCACACCTACATGGCACCATGCCCAGCCCAGCCCCTTCCCTGGGGCCGCTCACTGCCTGCCTGGGCTCCGGGATGGTCTGGGCAGTTAGAAGGGCCATGGAGGTTCCTTAAAGCCAAGGCTTCCTCCTGAGGAAGAAGCTGGGTCCTGGCTCCCTCCAAGCCTGGGAACTCATTTCCCCACAGAAGGGCCCCATTGGGATGCTTGAGCCTCCTCAAGAGACCTTTGCCCCTCTGTCCTTCTCTGCTGTGGCATTGTCATCCCAAAGCATCCGCTCTCTGGGATTCAAGATGACATTAGGAACTATGTGTTCAGAAGCCCAAAGCCTCGGGACTGTCATTCACCCTTGGCTCCACTGCAGACGCTAACTGAGCAAGTTCTGTCCTTGCCCTGGGACAGAGGGTGAGGCAGGGCCCTGAATGGGGATCCTGCTAACTCCACAGAATGTGGACCTGCTTGCACAAGGCAGGCCTGATGGGGAAACAGGACTAGGAAGGAGCTTCTCATCTGACCAGAGAGTAGAAGAGAGCCTGGGAACACAGGGTGGGGTTGTAACAGGGGAGCTGGGATTAGAATTTAGAGCGTACCCAGCTAATGCCAACGCACCTCAGAACCTAAGGAGTACCCGAATTCTTGTCTATAAAGTTAAAGAATTACAATTATAGACCACCAGAGGATAAGGTATAGTGGGAGACTTTATTTAAAAGAGAACGGGAAGTTACAGAGTTCTCCAGCCACCAGTGTGGAGAGAGAACACGTGGGAGAGGCTTTAGTCAAAATCTGTGCCAAACAAGCAGAAGAAGGAAAGCTATCAGAGGGCTTCCCATCACGAGGAAAGAGATTCATGTGGGAAAGAACCCAGCCCCTCCCCACTGGTGAGAGAGCCTTACCCAAGACCTGGAGCCTGGAGAGACTCAGATGTCCTTCTGCTGGGCCATGTCAGAGAGAGAGGACTTCCTGTTTCAGGCAACTTATATGACCTGGGCTAGGTAAGTCAGAGAGGTAGCTGGTTGGTCTCTCTTTGACCAATCAGTTTCAGAATTCAGGTTTGAACTCTAGTTAGAGATCCCTCCCACTCAAGGGGGGGCTCAGGCATGGGATCTGTGGAGCCTGCCTGAAAGTACAAGTTAACCTGTCTCAGGAGATGAGGGCAGCAGCTTCCTGTGCCAGGCTGAGCAACTTGCCTAGGATTTCCCTACAGGTAGGTCTGGCCAGGATCCTCCTTCTCCAAGAAAAATGACCTCTAAGGCTGGGCTGCACCTGGAAGCCATTGGGTGACGTTTTCTCTGGGCATGAGGTGCTGAGTCTGTCCCCGACAGGCTGCAACTCCAACACCTGCCAGGTAGAACCAGGACAGAGCCACGCCCTGATCCTCGGGCTTCCTGTATTTCCCATACTGTGGTGGGTCAGGGTGCAGTGATCTCTACCCACCTTCCCTCCTCCTGAGCCACCCGATCAACCACCCCAGTTCCTCAGCCCAAATCTTTGGCAGCTTTCACACATGGCAGAGCCTCCTCCTCCAGGCTGCCCCCCACTCAACCTGCCTCACTCAGCTCTCCCCATTCCCTGCCTTGACCAGGCTTTGAGCTCTAGAGGGAGAGACCAGGTTTCCCATAGGACGAGCCTGGGTGTGGTCAGACCTACCTACCCTGAGGAGCTGGCCCGGTGAACCAGACTGATCAGGACCTGGCTCCACAGAGAGCCACCACCAACCTTCAGGGAGGGCTCGAGATGCCTGGCCCCGGGCAGCATCAGTCTCTGGGGAGGGTGGAGTTGCATGCAGCCCGTCTGTCCTGGCACGGCAGGGGATAGTGCTTAGCAGTGCCTCATGTCACATCTGGCTCCTGTGCTTAGGGTCCCCAAGTCTAGGATTGGGAGCACTTCGCCTGTTCTTAGCTGTGTGGTCAGACCTCTTTCCATCGAGCCTCCAGGGTGGAGACAGTGTGGGGACTCAAGATTTACCCGATGACTGTTGGATGGCCTTGTAGGGAACCTGTGTCACTTTCTCTAGAAATGAACTTCCCAGAGCATCATGGGTTTCTGGCTACAGCCTTGAGCCTGGAGTCAAAGTCCGGGGTTTAAAATGCATGTGGATGACCATGGACAGCAGGCACGATTCCTAGTGTCGCTCTAAATAAACAATAAGCTTCAGCAAAGAGAGATGACATTTATTTACAAAGAACAGAGCACGGTGATGGGGCACCCATGCCATAGTAAACATGGATTATGCAGTGAGGGTGAGGCAAGGGGAGGACTTTCAAGGGTTTGTGAGGATTACATCAGGTGTTTTGAAATCGTCATCTTTGCTCACATGACCAGAACCTAGGGAGACTCTGGCAAGAGATTGAAGCAGTGCTTGGACAGGGGTGTGTTGACCTCTGTGCCTGCTTGTGCCACTAACGAGTTCATGACAGTCGCTCTTAGGCAGTGACTCCCTCCATGACCTCCGACTTTAGTTAGTTACAGTTGACACTAGCAACTCCATTTTGATCCAGACAATGCCCACCTTCCTTTCAGCATCTCATACACAGAATGGCCCGCATTCTGTGGGGGCCCCTGATGACCATGAGCTGCCCTTCTAGAGACCAGGTGAGAGCTGCCCACCTGGGCCTCTGGCTGGAGGCAGCAAGTTTCAGCATCTCTGGGCTCCCAATGTGAGCACAGCCCTTCGCATCAGGAAGTGCACACACACGTTCCCAAATTACAGAAACAGGAGCTCGGAGCCACCTACCCAGGTCCTGATGCTGCCTGTGTTGAGGATGGAGGTGGAGAGTAAGTCCACAGGACCCACTGCCATCTGTGGTTAATACGTGTGCAGTTCTCTTCCCGAGTCCTTTTCTGCCTGAACACTGAGCTCTCTGAGTTACAGAGCTCAGCTTGGATGTCCTGTTTACAGGTCTCTAAGAACAACTTTGACCTAGAATGTAAGAGCTATTCAACAAGCTCCCTGGGTCGCCATCCTAATGGTGAGGAGCAGTTGGAGTCTGGATGTTAGTTAGAGGCCCATCCCAAAGCTCTGGGCTTCAGAAGAAGCCCTGTGACTGGCTTTTCCTCCTGGGGAAGAGCACATGTCAGCTCCCTGCACTCTGCAGGGTATAGCCTTCCCCCTTCCCACTCCTTCCATTAGCATCGTGTCTGAGAGTACCATGGGGGGGGGGGACAGAGGAGGTGGGCAGAGCAGCCAGAGTCCCCGAGAGTCCTCATCAGAGAGGCAGAGGTGAGAACAGTGGTGATAACGGAGCTTATGAGCCTGTCCCTGCCCTGGGCCTGGTTCCCCAAGAAGGATGATGGGGCCGCAGAGCCCTTGACAAAAGCTCAGGTCCTCTGCTCAGAAGGAGGCCACACCCAGTGTTTGTGTCTCCCTGGTCTGTGGTGAGGACCAAGAATCTGTATCCTAACAAGTTCCCAGATCGTTCTGATGTGGGTCCAGGTTATCTGGACTGTCATCATATAATTGTGTCCGAGGGTTGCTTGTCCATTTCCTGTCACTGTTGGGAAGAACCTGAGACTGGATGCATTTGGACTCAGTTCTGGACCACAGTCAATGGGCTACACCTGACGAGGCCTCTTGATGCGAGAGACCCATGCAGAGCATCACATAGGGAGAGGCAGGCGATGCCTCTCTCTGCCCGTCTTCCTTTATAAAACCACCAGAACAGTCATCCCTGGTGGCCATGTCTACTCCTAGTGACCATCTCTTCTACTCTGCTACTGCCTCACACTGGGGTTAAATTTCAGTGCAGGAACCCAGAGGACACTCCACAGTCTCGAAACCCCCACAGATGGCTGAGTGTCTGCCTGGGCAGAGTGGGAGGCTTCAGGAGTGGATCAGGCTCCTTCCTGGAGGCTGATATTCAGTGATTTAGTGGATCCTGTGTTCACTTATGAAGCGTGGTTTCTGTATCGCCCACGCCACCTGCCCCAACGTCTTTGAATCCTGGTTTGCTGCCCTGTGATTGACGGGTGCTGATTCTGGTGTCCACACAACACGCTATATGCTTGGCAGGTCCCACGAGGGAGCTATGCCTGCCCTGGCCAGCCTTCTCACTGCTGTCCCCTCGGATTCTCACAGTGGGCAGTGTGAGACTTTCCTTGGCAGAGGCCTCAGGACATGGGTCCAGCATAGCCCACAGTCAGGCCTTCAGAGAGATTCCTACTCGCTCAGGTCTGAGGAGGTCTGGGCACAGTCCTAACTCGATGGAAGAATCCTTTGCCAGGGTGCACAGTGGCCTTGTGTGGAAGCAGGCCTGCTCTCCCCTCCCCTGGGCCTGGGCCCAAACCATTTCAGACTCAGCCATCAGAGCCCACTCCATCCCCAGGAGCAGCCCCAGCTGAGCTCTGGGGCCATGCTATCCTGACCCTCTGGGTGCCCCCTCTAGATGGAGGGGCAAGGCCTCGAATAGGGTGTGACGTGTGGAGCCAAGCCGGAGAGGCACGTGCAGAGCACCCAGAAGGAAGAGGTGCCGCAGGGCATTATTTTCGAGACAGGACAGCGTGGGCTGGTTCAGGGCTCGAGCAGGAGGTGACAGGGCTGGTGGGGCCTTGCAGGCGGTCCTACTCAGACATTGTAGTGAGGACCCTCTTCTGCTCCACGTTTGCTCACTGGGTCTGAAGGGCGTCGTGAAAGGTCGGGACAGTTACTGCCCCATTGCCCCTCAAAGAAGCAGTACAGACATACAGGTGACCCTTAGGTCATGTTCTGGAAGCAGAAGTTGGCAGTCTGGGAGCCGTGGGGCCAGGCTGGGCTCCAGTGGGCCCCTTAGCAGCTGTGTTGGCATGGCGGGCCTGTGTTGACATCTCACTTTCTTCTGTGTGTGTGCGTGTGTCTTGGCTGCGCCTTAGCGTTTCCTTTGGAAATGACACTAGGTACAGGCACCTTCTCTTTCGCCCTCGCTTGCTCTGTGTCCCTTTCTCCTCTGATGGCTGCCTGCTATTTGCCATGTTCTAGCCGCCCCTGTCCCACTCCCCTGGACCTCTCCTTTAGTGACGTGTACCTGAAAGTGGCCCTGTCCAGCCTGCTTCGCTCCATCTCCCTGACCTATTGACCCCATGCCCTGGACAATGCCAAGCAGGAGGCTGGGTAGTGCAGCACCGAGTGCCCATGGGGAGCCTGCCCATGTCCTCAAAGGGCCGGGCAGTGTGAGCTGATGCCCGGTGTCTGTGTTGGCAGGTCAGAACTGTCTCTGTGAGGATGCTTGGATGGGAATGGGGTCTGTGGAGTGGCCATGCCGTGAACTGAGGCAAATTTCCTCCCAGGGAACAATGGTCACCAGGAGGAGTTTTAGGAAACCAACCCATCTGTCTGGATGGAGCAGGCACTGTTTCCCCAAGAGCCATCTCGCAGGACAGGGCCTAAAGGGACTTTGCAGCCAGGTGGGGACTGAGAGGAACCGAGGGTGGATGCCAAGTCCTGGGCAGGGTTGGGGCCCTAGATGAAGGCAGGGACGGAGAGGCAAGAGCCTGAGATCTCTGTTGCCATGGACCTTCTCTCGGGGGCTCATGGGACACCCCTGCCATGGCCACCAGTTCACACCAAGCATCCTCCCCGAGGGTCTTCTCCTGGCAGGGAGGCTGTTGATGGAGAGGGTCTCAGCAAATGTGGGCAGACCCCTCCTCAGACGGAGGGAGGCTGGGGCGGCCCATTCCTGCCTCCTTTCGGCTTTGCCCTTAGGGCGTCCTCTGAGTTCCTCCTGCCTCCTCTCCCCCCACTTCCCCTCCTCACCATGGAGCTAAGGAACCGGGGCTGGTGGGCGATGGCCCCAGGGAGGGCCATGCCTGACCCCTAGGCCTGAGTGAGGAGGGGTCCGCTCCTCCTGGTGCCACCACCTGAGCTTCCTGACCTGTGACTAACAGCTCTCCCTGCAGTGTCCTATCCCTGTGTCCGTCTGCATGTTCCCGTCCCTGCTGGGAGTGACCCCGCAGGCTCTTTGACATGATCTGTTTTCTTCTAGGACCTTCTTCCAGTTTGAGGCAGCTTGGGATAGCTCCATGCACAACTCTCTGCTGCTGAATCGTGTCACTCCTTACCGGGAAAAAATCTACATGACTCTCTCGGCCTACATTGAGGCAAGACATCCATGCCCGGGGCACTCTCCAAAGTCCTTGGTGCTCAGTGGCTTCAGGGAGGACCCGTTGGACCTCAGAGGATAGCAGCTCCTTGAGCAAACCTGTGTGCTTCAGTGGTGATGATTACAGTTCCTCCTTAGTGTGTTAATTTCAGCTTTGGGGTTGCAAGATGGCTCTGTCACCACTGGACGCTGCATCAGCATTCTAGGTGACACAAAGCACACATACCTCCAGCTCCTGTGGCCAAAGTGGGCTCTGGCCTTGTTCTGTAGCACAGCTGGAGGCTGGAGTGTGGCAAAGGTTTCCAGGTGGTGAAGGCCGGGCCACCTACAAGGGTGCACCTCTCCTGCGAACTAAATTACTCATGCTGTCGGGGGTGGGACTGCCACAGGAGTGATGACAAAGTAAGCCGAGGAAACTGGCATCACTCTGTCTCCATTGGGACACACACACTGCTGTGCACAGTTGCAGTTAGTAGGCATCACAGTGAAGGACTCACTGTGTGTGCCTGCAGGCCTGGCCAGGGTCAACCTTGATCCTCATGGAAGTTTCAGGATGGTGAGGTGGCCAGGGAGAGACGTGGGTCTGGGGACGCTTGGTGGGCCCCACCCTCAGCACGGGAGGGGCAGGGCCCTGGCTCCCTTCTCAGGATTAGGCTTTAGGTCAGAAGCACAGATTCTCCCAAGGGTAAAGCCCCCACAGGCCTCGGTGGCCTTCCGGTGTGGCTCTTATGCTAGAGGAAGATGGGGAAGGGAAGGAGCCAAGCCTTGGTAAGCTGGGCTAAGGGCTGTGGGTGGCCCTCTGCCCAGTGGCCTCTGTCACCCATCACAGATGGAGAACTGCACCCAGCCGGCCGTCATCACCAAGGACTTCTGCATGGTCTTCTACTCCCGCGATGCCAAGCTGCCAGCCTCGCGCTCTATCCGCAACCTCTTTGGCAGTGGGAGCCTGCGGGCTACGGAAGGGTGAGCCTGCTGGGGTGGGCTGGTGGAGGGGGCCACCAGGGGTAGGAGGGGACTGTACTAGGTCCAATCTGGGCCTAGTGAGGACCATGCTAGTCTCAGCATGGAGACAGGCTGACACTCCTATGACTTGGGCCAGGGAGCCCTGAGCGCCAGTACAGGCTGGTAGAATAAGGGTTGCCATAAGCCTGCCGGCTCCGGTTTGCCCCTTTCCCTCCCCTACCCCAGTCCCAGCCGAGGAAAAATTCATGCCAAAGGGGCCTGCAGGGAGTAGGAAGGCCTGTGCCCTCCTGGGGCCTCCTCGCGCCCCCTTGGGGGTCTATACTGTTGGAACTACCCGCAGGACCAAGGAGAAGCTGGTGACTATGAGGGCAGGTGGCACAGGGCCCCCGGAAGAACGTCAAGTGAGTTGTGAGCTGAGTGACGCCTCCCAGACGATGGAGGACCCCAGGGAGCCAGGCCTTAGACACTGGGACCAGAGACGGAGTTCCATATTTAGGCCACTTCCTGCAGGGGACTGAGCTGGAACCACAGGGCAGTGGAGAGGACTGGTCACCCTCAGCACGGGCCACTGTCTACCACACAGACCCAATGTCCAGTGCCACTGTGGACACAGCCAATGGGAAGAAAATTGAGGGTCAAGACCATCTCCACAGATGGCTGTGATAGCACCCCGGCAGATGAGCGTTCAGGGAACAGGAGGACTTCCCTCTGGGGAACTGGTCATGCCTGATGCTAGGGACAGATGTGCTCATGCCTTGGTGACCCGACTGCCTTAGGTGCTCCGGTCTCTGTAACAAGCCACTTGGCTCACGGAGCTGAGGCCCCGTGGGATCCTGACCCTGGGCTGGGGTCATCCAGGGCCCTGGATCTGGGGTGAGGGCTGCACGAGGCTTCAGCTCAGGGCCCAGTCTGCCACTATATGAGAGGCCACTTGCCTCTGTGCCATGAGGACACCTGTGCCCCGTGTGTGTGAGCGTGGTGAGCTGGCTCCTGATGTGTCCACCTGTCCCCACCATGGTTTCCGGTGACCATGCTTTCTTTCCCTCCTTCTGCTTCCTCAGCAATCGTGTGACGGGTGTATATGAGCTCAGCCTGTGCCACGTGGCTGAGGCAGGCAGCCCAGGTAGGAGACCACCTGCTTATTCTCTGCCGGGGCCAGAGTCAGGGCCTTAGGGTTCGTGGCCTGTCCAGCCTCCACTCCCCTTTGGGTAACCTGGGGCCTTCACCTGCAAAGTTCTTTGTGGCCTCCAGGGCTTGGGGAGTCAGCCACCCACATGGGTCCCAGCTTCGTGGGTGAGGGACTGTCAGACAGTTTCCTGTGTGCATGGCCCTGTGGTGTCAGGGTGGACCACACCCCGGGAGAGCCCATCTTGACCCCAGAGCACAGGGAGATCTCAGCAGCCAGGGCCCCAGTGTGGAAGGAACCTGGTCTGTCATCACCCTCGGGTAGGGATGCAGCGCCGGCGCCGGCGAGTGCTGGATACGTCGGTGGCCTATGTCCGAGGTGAGGAGAACCTAGCTGGTTGGAGGCCACGGAGTGACAGCCTGATCCTGGACCACCAGTGGGAGCTGGAGAAGCTGAGCCTCCTGCAGGAGGTAAGGACGGGGATTGAGAAGCACAGCCAGGACGAGGCAGCTATTGTCGGTTCCACTGACACAGAGCAAGAGGCCCTGGGGCCCACCGCGCCGGGAGGCCATGGGCAGGGAGTTATAGGCCACTTCAGAGGAGAGCCCGGGCTTCCAAAACTGCCCACCCATAGAACATGGCCAACTTAGACCAGAAGGTCTACTCTCCTTGCAACCCGGGTATCTAGACCGGCGTGGTGTCAGAGCCTGGAGAGAAGTGAGGGCCATCATGGAAGCCAGCCTCCAAAGCTGGCATTCCCTGTCCAGTCACAGGTACTTGCGGAGGTGGAAACCGAGTCTTAAGAATGGGATACAGGGAAGGAACTCTCCACAGCTCCCAGCAGGGCCCCGCAGGGACCACGGGACTGTCAGGCAGTGAGGGGTCCCACAGGCTCATCTGGGACTGCTGAGTCTTGCTGACAAAGTGACCCCTGTGTCGCCGGCCATAGTCCAGGCAGAGCAGACCTTCCCTCACCTGACGGAGGGCCCTCTGCCCCGCACTCTGGGTCACTCTGGCTATTGTCGCACTCACCGTGACTCCCCTGGCAGGTGGAAAAAACACGTCACTACCTGCTCCTGCGGGAGAAGCTGGAGACCGCCCAGCGGCCCTGCCCTGAGGCCCTGTCTCCAGTTTCCAGTGAGGACTCTGAATCCCACAGTTCCTCCGGTGCCTCCTCCCCGCTGTCGGCTGAGGGCCGGCCATCACCCCTGGACACTCCCAATGAGAGACAGCGGGAGCTAGCCGTCAAGGTAGGTGGGGCCAGTGAGCATGGTGGGCCCTGGTTATTTTGGGGTGCCCACGCCTGGCTCCAGTCAGGAGCCAAGAGGGTGGGGAGATCAGTGAGTTCACTCCACCAATTGCATTTCTCGAAGAGCTTCGGTTCCCCTCCCCCAGCAGTGACCTACTCTCTCTTGAATCCTTGAACTCACTACCTCCATCTAGAGCTGACCCTTTCTGCTGCCAGACGGGCCACCCTGGAGGCCTCGCACCCATCCTGTCTCCATAGGGTTCTCCAGGCTCGCCCCATCCCCTGGGCACGTGGACGCACTGCGCTCGCCTGCCAGTACCTGGGGAAGGGTAGCTGGAGGCTGCAGGCTGTGCTGGGCAGAGCGGGTCTGACCTTGTGCTTTGTCTGCAGTGCTTACGTCTCCTCACACACACGTTCAACAGAGAGTACACTCACAGCCACGTCTGCATCAGTGCCAGTGAGAGCAAGGTGAGTGGCGCTCCCAGAATCCCTCTGGACATTGGTCAGGAGAGTATCGCCTGGCTCCATCAGTCAGCGGGGGTTTTCTTAGGATCTCACTTCCAAAAGCCCAGCAGGACGCCTCACAGCTAGGCAGCTGGTTTCCCTAGGCCCAGGGTTCAAGGAAGCTGGAATATGAGTGAGGGGCCATCTTAGCCCAGGGCCACCTGGTATCTGCCCAGGCTGGCTCCCACTCTCTTCCTATCCCCTTGGCATCTTCTCTCCTCCTGTGACCCTCACCCTACAGGCCCATACGCCCTCAAAGCGAGGCAGCTCCCAGCCCCTCTCCTGTAGCCTCTGCGGGCATTTCAAGCCTGCCTGGAACCCACCCGGATCAGGGCAGTGTGAAGCCTGGGAGAGCAAGGCAGGCCTGCAATGGGTCAGGGCTGCTGGAGCAGGGTTAGGTAACCTTGAGCTGAGGATGGCGTGAACTGACGGAAAGAAAAGTGCAGGTGACGCCCACTCCTTGGCCCAGAGACTGGCCTCTGAGAAAGCCTTCCTCCCTCCACAGCTCTCAGAGATGTCTGTCACCCTGATGCGGGACCCGTCCATGTCCCCTCTGGGTACAACTACACTTACTCCCTCCTCCACCTGCCCCTCTCTGGTCGAAGGGCGCTATGGTTCCACTGACATAAGGTGAGCAAACTGCACCGCTGGGGAAGCTTCCTGTACCTATAGTCAACCCGTGTTGGTGGCTGTGGCTCAGAGACAGGGGGTAGAGAGAGAGGGCTCAGGGCCACAAGGCCTGCAGCGGCCACAGGGAAAGGCAGAGCCTCATAGAGGGTGTGCTGGTCCCCCAAATGCCCCTGCCTGTCTGAATCCACCTCCATAGCAAGGCCTCCGCCTCCTGGGAGCAGGTGAAAGCACAGATGCCAGATGCGTTGTGAATAAACCCAGAAACAGGTGAAAACACAAAATTACCCTTTTCCAAGGACATGGCTCATGGAATATTCAGTGAGGAAAAAATTCTAAAACAGGACTGTAAGATACAAAGTTTAAAGAAGCCGATCCCAGCACTCAGGAGACAGAGGTAGGAGGATTGCCTTGAGTTTGAGGCCAGCCTGAGACTACAGAGTGAGTTTCCAGGTCAGCCTGGGCTAGAGCGAGATCCTACCTCAAACAAAACAAAACAAACAAAAGTTTAATGAGGAAAACAGTCCTGAGTCATGCCTGGCCCAGCCTGGCAGTCCCCTGCTCAGATGGCTCCCGAGAACTCTGAGCCGTAGTCACTTTGGAAAGGAAGAAAAGCCTGGGCCGAGGATGGAGCGCTCCCTGGAAATGGGGTGGCTTCCTCGCAGCTGGGTACAGCTGTCCCTGATTGGAGCCTCCCACAAAGCTCAGCAGCCCTGGAAAGAGACAGGATATCAGGGACCTAGAGGGTGGGCAGAAGCCTAGGTGTGGGCAGAGGTGGGCGGATCCAAGAGGACCCCTTGAGAAGCCAATTCGAGGCAACAGTGTCTGTGCTTTCAGGACCCCCCAGCCCTGTTCCCGGCCTGCCAGCCCAGAGCCCGAGCCTCTACCAGAGGTCGATGCCAAGAAGACCCCCTCCCCTGCCCGGGCAACAGAGGCAGACAAGGAGCCCCAGCGCCTATTGGTTCCTGACATCCAGGAGATCCGGGTCAGGTGTGTGAAGACCCCACCTCAACCAGGGGCATTCTATCTTTGTACCAGCAGGGACCAGACATGCAGCAGTGACCCATGTGCAGGGGGAGCTTGATGTGTGTGGGGGCGGGGGGATCCCTCAGTTGTGTGCAGGGCATTTGTTCATTAGGGTCAGACAGGCCACCATGGTCCATGTACGGAGCTGGTGATCGACAGTCCTGTGGGCACTGGCTAATAGCTCAGGGGCTTTAGCTTTTGTTTCCTTACTGGCAGCTGGGAAGACTGATCCAGAAGCGGGCTGGTAGTTCTGGCTTTAGGCTTCTCAGTGCCATGCCGAGGCCATTTCCTTGGGGCCTGGACAGGGTGGTGGACTATAAGCCCCTGTTTGGGTCCCTATCCCAACTGACTACCCGGGGGCCCAAGTCAGTGAATTTTCCTGCCCCACAGCCCGATTGTCTCCAAGAAGGGGTACCTGCACTTCCTGGAGCCGCACACGGCAGGCTGGGCCAAGCGCTTTGTGGTGGTCCGGCGCCCCTATGCCTACATGTACAACAGCGACAAGGACACTGTGGAGAGGTTCGTGCTTAACCTCTCCACTGCCCAGGTGGAGTACAGCGAGGACCAGCAGGCCATGCTCAAGGTGCGACCAGGGACCGGCGTGGGTGCACCGAACCCCCTGGGGGAGGAGCCATCCTCCTCCGATGGCCCCGCATGGAGGCGGTGGGCACCCCAGCTCTCGACCTGACTGTCCTGCAGAGGGCAGAGACTGGGTGACAGGACAGATTGGGGCTGTCTTGGCAACAGCTTCTGGTGGTGGGTGCACAGTCCCTGGGACATTCTCCCAGGTGATGGCTGACAGCCAAGTCCTGTCCTGGCGACACTGAATCAGGTGGTATGAACCTGGAGGATGGGCAGAGCCGTGTACTTGCAGCACGCCCTCCTCCCCGGCTTTGCCTCTCGGCCCTCCACAGACAAATGGTGCCCTGCAAGTATGTATTGGAGCCCAGCTCCTGGCAGTGTCTGGAGATCGAAGGCTGTCTGGAAGCTGTTGTCTGGCAGGCAGCCATGCAGCCAGAGAGAGGGTGTCTCATTTCCTGGGGTAGAAGTGCTTCCTGGCCTCGGAGGATTCCAGAAGGGAATTAATTGGCAGCTCCGTGTGGTCAGGACAGAATGTGTGTTTTGCCGGAGAGGCTGCCTCACTCCCCCCAGCCTGTGCTGTGGCCTATGGCCGCCTCTCCCGCCTCCTGGTCCCTGAAGCCCCCTTCCCAGCAGTAGTGATGGCTGCCACCAGGGAGGCTTCTCACCAACAGCCTTTCTTTGCAGACGCCCAACACGTTTGCTGTGTGCACTGAACACCGGGGCATCCTGCTCCAGGCGAACAGCGACAAGGACATGCACGACTGGCTGTACGCCTTCAACCCTCTCCTGGCCGGGACTATTCGGTAAGGGCCGGGGGACCGAAGGGACGTCCAGCCCTCCAGAGGGCTGGGGGACGCAGGGGGCCTGGGGCTGGGGGCATTCTTGAGGCAGGGCGTTGTCCATTCCCATACCACTGCTGCCCAAGCTGTGTCTGAACGAAGGATCTAGAGGGTGGGCCTTGATGTAGGGAGCACATTCGTGGGAGGACAGGACCCACCCTGCCTCGTCGTAGACTTGACAAGGGACATGGGAGGCCAGAGAGGACTGAGGCACCATCAAGACACACTTATATCGGGAGATCAAGTCCCCTGCATATAAGGAGACCAGAGGGGCCACAGACCACGTGGCACGGAGGTCTGTTGGCTCTCCCTAGCTGCTGTAGGCTCTGGAGGTCTCCCAGCCCTGACCGCAGCTTCTCTCTCCACCGTCCGCAGATCCAAGCTCTCCCGGAGGAGGTCTGCCCAGATGCGGGTCTGAGCCAGAGCCTTCCCTCCAGCCAGTGGCCGGCCTCTCCCCTGCCCTCGCCCATCTGTCTTGTCATCTGCTGCCCAGCCCCGCCCCCAGCAGGGGGTGTCTGTGCTGGGCCCAGTGATCCCGCCTCTGGCAGGGGCCCGCACCCCATGACTGGTCGTCCCCCGGAGGCTCTGTGTGTTGTCAGTTTGTTCTTTCAAAACTGCTCTGGATGGGGAATTGGGAAGGCCAGGAAGGTCCAGAAGGGCACAAGACCCAGGGGATCGCCGTCATTCTAATATTTTTTTAAGTATAGACAGACTTATAATTAATATACATTAGTGATGTTGAAGCAGTCCACTGAGACATTAACTATGAGACTGTGCTCTCTCCATAAGTATTTATTTCTAATGCCTGAGTAGAGCTGGAAGGTTCAGGCGGAGCCCTCCCCTCCGTGTTTGTTCCCACGTGTGTCTCCAGCCTGCTAGGGGCAGAGGGAGGGAGGCGTGTGGACAAGCCAGAACCCCACCCCAGACCCATTTGTCTGAGGTGCAGCTGAATAGGTGGGTATTTGTTGGGGGTGGGGGTCTCCAGGTCCTGAGGCCTAAGTAACTCAGAAGGTGCTGGGTACCGCTTCTGGAGGGACAGCTCCCAAGACGGGGTGCTAAGGGCGATGCAGACAGCTTCTCCCCTGGGTGGGGAGGAAGAGATGAAGTGGTAGATTGTCCTGGGTAGGGGTGGAGGAAGACGTTGGTTCAGACCAGCACCCTCGGGGTTGTGTCCAGGCTGCTGGGCAGGGACTGTGGGTGTCAGGATGGGGGTCTCCGACTGTGGCTGTGAGAAGAGGAACGAGGAGCAGGTTTCCGGAAGGTCAGTGGTTAGCGGTTCTTACAGCGTCTTCTCTGCCCAGGGGAGTGTGGTTTCTGTGGAGCTCAGTGAGACAGCTCTCCAGGTGATGTGACTAGTCGAGCAGACGAGGGTGACCACACGGTGGCCTGGACAGAGGGACATCTGAGGGATGTTCACTGCACGGGCCCATTTGGAAAACCAGTGACCACACTTCAGTGCCCTCTTCCCTCTCCCCGTGGCCCTCTGGGGCCGGGTGCGCTCCCATCTGGCCATTCCAGGCCCTTCCTCCTCCTCGGTCAGCCCCCGCTCTCATCTGCACGAGGTGGCAGGACTGTTTCCTGTCAGACTAGAAAGGTGGCCCATCGTCACGCACAACCACCCTTATCCCAAGGGCCTAGATCACCTGTCCTTAGCACTGCGTCCCAGGAGCTCGAACCTGCCAATACAGGACACGGCTTTCTTCCAAGATCCCAGATCAAAATGTCCTCCCCAAACAAGTTCAACTCTATCCAGAAACCAGGTGGCCTGTTCTACCCCATGTGGACTTTGGAGACAGGAAGCTGAGGTGATAGCACTGTCCCTCACAGATTCACGCTGACTCCGGGCACTGACTCAAGGCAGGGAAGAGAGCAGACAGAAGGAATTGCTCTAAGTCGATCGGTTCCCGTGGGCCACATGACCCCGTGGGAGGCAGCTAGGTAGCCAGGCCTTCGGGGACTGCTCAGGTCAGCCAGCCTGAAGCTGTAGCCTTGGAGGACGCTGGCCCCACCCAGCGCGCGGGTGTCTGAGGTCAGCCAACCTGCAGAGCACCTGATCCTGGGTCAGACTGTGAGAAAGGGGGGTATCCGGACTGTTCCATTTTGGCCCGGTGCTGTCTTGGTGTTGTCTGGGAGCCAAGGTGGGGTCCCTGTTCCTGAGGGAGGTCCCGAGTCAGGAGGAAAACAGCAAAAGCCAGTAGAAATCTGTCCACATCTCAGGAAACCTGGTTTCTCTACATACACCCTACCCCGAACTACCGTGCATCACCTTAGCTGTGACATCTTGGGGCACCTCACATGCCCTGGTGCAGAGGAAAGTCGTCCTGGCCAGTACAGAGGGTGAGATGAATCTAGAAAACCACGTCTGCCAGGCAGTTTTGCTTGGATGCTAGGTCCTCGTTTGGTTGGGGGAGATCACTGTTCCCGGAGAGGGTTACAGGAGGGGACTGGGCTCCAGATAGCTCAGGACTCAGGCTTCTGGGAGACCCAGCTGCTGCCTCCCACTCTAAAACAATCACGCCCATATTTTGTTTAACACAGACGACGTGAGCGTGCGCGCACCCACGCCCACACCCAGGGTCGCTGTATTGAGTTGCTTTCCCCGTCGTGCTGGTCCTTGGTGCCCTTTGGACACCTCAGGGTCACCGAAAGTGACTCCTGTTCCAGACGTGAGCAAGGCTGAGGTTCTGGTCCTCTGCCAGCCCCTCCTCAGCATGAGGATCCCACAAGGCACTCGCCTTCTCCCCTGAGGCTGGAGCCGCACAGTCCTCGGGGATGAACAGCGCCTGTGGCCTGGGTCTTCTGTACGTAGCTCATCCATCCTGAGTGCCCTGTGGCTCGGAGGCCGCGTGCCTGGCTTGTACATAAGTAATTGCTGTGGGAACCCCTTGGATCTTGTGTTGTAACCACCTGACGTAACTAGTTCCCTGCCGTCTTACACCCGAGTGTTAGCTGTAGGCTCCCGTACTGTTTGTGTGCACTTAGGGCTCTGTCCAATTAAGAATAAATGTGGCTCTCACGCAACACATGCCCCTGGCTTCCAGCTGTGTCTTGATTTATGCCTCTGTCTGCCGGGCAGGGCTGGAAATGCTCACAGGTGCCTCGATATAGCACAGGGGCAAGACAGGAGGGGTAGCCTTTGGGGGCCCAAGGGAAAGGTGGTGGGAGGGCTCCAGGGG
>PVHP010011512.1:0-45016 GCA_004024765.1 Zapus hudsonius | reverse complement strand
CATTTTCAAGCAGAGAGAGAGAGAGAGAGAGAGAGAGAGAGAGAGAGAGAGAGAGAGAGAGAGAGAGAACACTAGGGCCACCACCTGTGGGTCTGGTTTATGTGGGACCTGGGGAATTTACCCCGGGGCCTTAGGCACTGGAGGCAAGTGCCTTAACTGCTGAGCCATCTCTCCAGCCCTCTTCAGAGTTTTAAGGCTGGTCCTCTCAGTAAAGCTGTGAGCACTCGGAGCCTTCCTCGAGGGGAGAACAGTAAACCGTTCAGCTGGATGGGCTGGGTTTGGATGTCTATTGAGGATCACTTCTGTTTAACCTACTCAGTTTGCCCTCATTAGGGCTTTTCACTTAGAACACGATTATAGCAATCATATACTGTATTTTTAGCATCTTATATAAACTTCCCCACAAATGCCGATTACATAACCAGCCCCCTTCCCCCCCCCAGCTTTCCTCCAGCCTCTCACAGATTTATGGTAGGGGTGAGCAGGTATGTGGAGGTAGGTGATGCCTATCCAGGGACTTCACTTGATGGTCATGTCCCAGAGGCTCATCCTCCCTTCTCCAGGCAGTGCTGAGTGTGTCCTGACAAAGTGTGTTTCTTGACACTGTCCTCTTCCATCCTGGGCCTTCACCTTCTGCTGTTGCGTTTGCATAAGGTGCCACACTGCTATGTTCCTGGGAATTACCACCATCTTTCATAAGGATTGAACAAACCCTTATAGCTTGGCTCCAGAGCCAGAAAACACCTTAGAGCTTGTCCCAGTTCACTGATTGTATAGATGGCAAGTGAGGACCAGGGAGAGCAGGTGACCTCTTCCCATGCACCCAAGAAATACAGTCAGCAGCAACAGGCCCTCGGGTGCCCTCCTCAGAATGACTTCTATCAAACCAGCTGCTGTTTTCTCATGTGTTTTAAATGACAAGTATGAGAAGCTGGCTTGTAAAGCTCTTCCAATTTGTGAGTCACTGCAGGACACTGGATGTGTACTGGTCATAGGAAACTTTATGGTTTACTGCTTTCAGTGCATTGGATAGAGAATTACTAACCTGAATCAGGAAGAGGAATGTATGTATGTATGTATGTATGTATGTATGTATGTACACATGCATGTTACTATAGGTTGAACTGAGGTTTCCTCAAGTATTTCTCACCACTGAGCTCCAGCTCCAAGCCCCTGCTGGGCTCTTTAAAGTTTAAATTTAGTCTTTTTATAATGATTACAATATGAGGAAAACCAGCTTCATGATATAGCTCAGTGGGCAGAACATAAAGCCAGGTATGGTGGCCCATGCCTGTAATCTCAGCATTAATAAGGAAGATGCAAGAGGATCAGGAGGTCAAGGTCATCCTTAGCTATACTGGGAGTTCCAGGCTAGCCTTGTCTATAAGAAATCCTGTCTCAAAAATTTTTAATAATAGATGGTAAATTCACTGACAGAACAAGCAGAGGGTTCAAATATACGTACTCAGCTGACTTGTGTACAAGAGAAGTACTGTGTTATGTTATTCTTAAACAAGAATTTACCTAACTATATCAGGAAAAGTCTTACGGTGCAGTGGGTGGAAGGGATAAGCAGGGAATGATGGTGATAAGCGTTTTCCAAATTAGGAAACAGATACGCTTTTCTTCTTACTCTCTTACATAACTGATCTATTTTAGAAGACAACACTCAAAAGCTGAAACAGAATACAAACCTCATGATTTTACTACTTGGTTAGCAGAGAATGACACCAGTAAGTGATGCTCCAGGAAAGAAAGGAAAGAGCTCTTGAAGCCATCAGACCTAGTCCGGGGGCTGGCTGTCTTTCTTGTAGGATACCCTTCCTTTTCATCACAGACTGCTGCATGAGTCAGAGACCAGAGGCCACGTTTTAGAACATGAATGAGGAGGATACTAATTTCTCTCTCCTTTGAATTTAGAAAGAAGTTGTCTCAAAGAGCATGTCCTTTTTGGTGGCGTAGAAAGATGGAAGAGAGACCTGTTACAGTCCTGGGGAATGCCATCCCTAGACTTCCTGGCTCACAGGGAAACTGTGAAGCACACAAAGGCCACCATGGAAGTACAGACTCTTACATAAATACATTACATAAAAGAGAACAAGTTATGTAAATGTATAAACCAGCAAACATGAATTATAACCATTCACAAATGCCAAGAAGAACAGGGCAAGAATGTTCCTACAGTCCTACTTCCCCCTCACGTTATAATTGTTCCTTTTTATTTCACATCAGAATCAGACACATTGGTCGTATTTATTAGGGAAAGAAACTTAAAAGGACAGAATGATCCTTCGTGTTTTCTGAAACATAAATTTTGTTTTTGGGAGAAATTTCATCACAAACCTGATTTAAACTATCTTTAAAAAGAAATGTATGAGTGTTTACCAAGTTATTACCCTCCTTGCATAATCAGGAACACATTTCATGAAATATTTACTACGGTACAGTTTGCAAGCTGTTGAACACAAGAATGCAACAGGAAAACTGTAATGCGTATATGGCTATTTGTTATACTCATCAGCATATTTAAGTCTTAAGTGAATATATAGGCATCTGGCTGAAGTCATTACTCTAGCTGTGCCATGGTTCAGTGGTTAGATGTTGGCCTAGAATTCAAGAGGCACTGGGTTCAATCCCTATCATCACAAAAATGTTAAATTCATTATTCTTCTTTTTGAGAGAAGGGAGTCATTTCAATTTAAGATTGTGCTCATGAATGAAATCTCAATGTTTCCCTCTGCACGTGTATCAGGGTTCAGTGTGTTTCAGGGGCAATGTGAAAGGCAAATGAAAACTGGCCTACTGGAACAGGAGCCTGGGTCCTTTTCTCAGACAACTATTGTGCTTTTCCCCCTGCCTTCTCCATAAGATTTCTGAAGATAATGTTAACTGAAGTTCCCAGAAAAAGCAGCTCTGACATTAAATATTCTACAAGCCTGATTGATCAGAACTTCAATAATTGTGGAGTTAGAATGTTACAAGTCCAGAGCAAAGTTATTCTGGGCTATCTTAGCCTCCCTAAACAACCATGCATTGTCTGCAGACGCAGACAATGTGTGACTTAACATTCTTGTGTCCTTTTGGAATATACGAATGAAGAGACCACTATCATCTACCAACTCCAATGCTAAGAATGCCATCAGACAGCAACTGAAGCTGCTTCCGAGACACCCCCCCCCAGCCCATTGCTACCTATCTGAAGCTTCCACCATTGCATTTGAAAAGTGTCTTAATTTGATTCATGACTCTTTCTTCCGTTCCTATAAAAACTTTCTGAAGCTATTACCACGTTGGAACATGGAATTAGAGGTAACTTGTATCTGTTTTCCTGGGCCATGGTCATTCATATTTGGCTCCAGAATAAGCTCTTATTCTCTTTGAGGCGAGAGCTGTGTGTGTGTGTGTGTGTGTGTGTGTGTGTGTGTGTGTGTGTGTGTGTGCTCACAATGCACGATTTGTTCATTGTGTAGTCAAAATATACAGTAAAACATTTTGATATCAATTGTCAGCCAACTGGGAATAGAGCATGAAGTTGATGTTCCGCATGACTTTTATTTTTGACAAATTTTTGACTTTTTTGAAATTTTTATGTAAAATATTTCAAAAAAAGAACGTTTTACTAAACACTATATATCCTATCATAGTGACAATAATAGTGGTTGCGTGGATCTTAAAAGCCTTCATATAATACTGGCTGTGTGAGTTCTGACAAATAACTTTCCCTTGCTGTTTCCAACCATTTGAAAAAAAACCAAACGTTCTAAATCACGTCTTACATTAGCAATCTAGTACCCTGTAATCAAATCTATAAATATTTTCAGTCCAGAGTATTAAGCTTGCTGCTATCATGTGTAAAAGAAATGTAACCCACTAGAAACCCATTTTTTTTCCTTTTGTCTGCAAAACTTGCTGTGATCTGGTTTGTGTGGCAGGTTGGACATTTTCCCTTGGCTTCTCTTTAAAAATGTCCAATGGAAATCATAGCCAACTGCAAGTTGGTGTTGAGGGTAAAGTTGGTGTTTCCGGGCCTTCTTGAGGGTAGAACTTAGGGGCTTTCTCTCTCTGGAGATGATAGGGTTTTGTTTGTTTGTTTGTTTGTTTACTTGTTTTTGCTTTTTTTCCCCTCCAGCTACTTAAAGCACACCATTTCATAGTTTTTGGTGTCTTGCGTTTTTGAAATTAAAAGCAATGGATTTCATTTATGGTAGTTTCGTGCATTTGATGAGTTTGTCATCGGCAGAGTCAGCACTAACACCCCCAGGAAAAACTTGCCTGCTGGAGGGAGTGTCTTCAGAAAACAGTGGGATTTTTGTGTCTATAAAGTTGACACCAGACTAGTCACAAAGTCATCAACAAAGCGCTTTGCTTCTATGGACCCAGCAGTATAAGCTGGGGCATCGCGAAAGCACCTGACACCCCACCAGCCTGGAGGTGCACGAAGAGCCCACCCAGATGCACCAAGCAGGCGCTGGCAGCAAAGTGCCCACGGTGTATGATTGGGAATCGGCCCCAGCGAGTGGGCGGTGTCGCCGGGCAGGAAACCCTGGAGACGTAGGATGTGCGCTCCTTCGGGCTTTGTTCAGAACCAAGGCAGACCTCTGCGCGCGCAGAGAAGCCAATTAGATCCCCGCTGGGGGATCATCTGATCGCGCGTCCCTAACCGGGAGGGAACCGGGCGGCGGAGGGACGTCAGGGACTCCGGAGAGTGGAGCCCGGCCCCGCCCCGCCCCGCCCACAGACCCGCCCTCCACCAAGCCACGCCCCTCCGACAGGCCACGCCCCCGGGCTTCCCGGGCGCGCGCCGCCCCGCCATGTCCGCGCGCCACGCCCCCCTGCTCGCCGGCCGCGTGCGGATCCGCGCGCCCCGGAGACTCCGGGACCGTGGCGGCGGGAGGCGGCGGCGGCGGCGGCGGAGCAGCCCTCCGCGGGCCATGTCTTCTCCGGCCGTGGCTCGGGGCTCCCCGGGAGGGAGCCAGGAGACGGCCCCCAGGCCGCGGAGCCGAAGCCGGTTCTGGGAAGTGGGCGGCGGCGGCGGCGGCGGGCTGGAGCGCGCGGCGGCGGCGGGATCGGAGCGCTGGGAGCTGCTGCTCCGCCGCGGGGAGCTGCTGGCGCTGGGCGGCCACCTGAAGGCAGCGCTGGAGGCGTACGCGGCGGCGCTGCGCCGCGGGGCCCCGGTCAGGCCCGAGCGCCTCGGCACCCTGGTGGACTGCCTGGTGTTCAACTACCGGCTCCGCCACGGGCTGGGCTGGAGCGCGGCGCCGGCGGCGGCGGGCGCGGGCGGGCTGCTCAGCTGCCTGGGCTGCCGCGGCTTCCTCAGCGAGCCGGTGACCGTGGCCTGCGGACACAGCTACTGCCGCCGCTGCCTGCGGAGGGAGCTCCGTGCGCGCTGCCGCCTGTGCCGGGACCGGCTGCCGCCCGCCGCCGCCGCCGCCGCCGCCGCCGCCGCCGCCGCCGCCGAGGGGACCGGCCCGCGGCCACCGCCCCTGGCCGCCGCCCTGGACTTCAGAACCAGCGTGGTGCTCAACCACCTGGCCGAGAAGTGGTTCCCGGGCCAGCGCGAACGGGCCCGCGCCGCCGGCCGGCTCGGGGAGCTGCTGCACCAGGGACGCTACCGGGAGGCCCTGGCCGCCGCCTGCGAGGCGCTGCGAGCAGGTGACGCGCGCGGGACGGAGGCGGCGGGGCGCGCGCGGGGCCGTCACCCTCGGCGAGGGGCCGGTGTCGGGGTGCGGGCGGGGCGGGGCGCCCCGGAGTGCTTCGGTCACCGTGGGGATCGCCCCGGAGCCGCCAGTGACGCGGCGCGGGGAGGGGCGCGGGGTTCCCCCGGGCGCGGGGACGGAACGGGTGGGGAGCTGGACGCGTCCTCCCGGGGCGGCCGCCGGCTTCGTGCCGCACGCGCGCGCTCCGGTCGGCGGACCTGCGTTCCCGTCCTCTCCCACCAAAGTCACCCGGGCCACGGGGAAGCCGCGGGAGGGCGGAATTGCATAAGCTGGGGGGGGGGCGTTGTGTAACGGGTGACGTCCGGTGGGCGTGGCGGGAGCGCGGCGTGGGCACCCGGCACCCCGGCACCCGGATGCCTAGCTGGCCGCCTGCCCTGGGGACGCCGGAGCCGCCCCGGGCTGGGTGGTCAGCCCTAGCCTGAAAGTTCCTTCTGGAAGTTCCAACCTGCCAGTTTAAAATCCTGCATTCTTGTAGGCTTCTGTATGTAGACTTTGGATGACACCTAGTTTTTGTCCAGAGGTAGACCTAATAATATTATGAATCCGTGGGAAAAGGCTTGCTAGGTCTTTTATTATTTTATTTTACTTTCATCTACAAGCAGCAGCAACTTTATCCTTCTAGGTTAGCTTTTTTTTTTTAAGTCAAACTTAATCAAATGAAGAGTTTCTCTTGAAATCCTTGAGTTCATAGTTCTTAGAGGAAATTTGCTCTTGGGGGCACTGTCTAAAAACAATGTGGTGTTGGATGCTACCCCCTTCCTTGTATGGTCATGTTGGTACTGAAATCTAGTAGGCTCTTTAGGGATGCTGCTAAAATCCATCCCGTGTCACACAAGGAGTTAGCGCGACCAAAGTGTGACAATATCATTTATGTTAAACTTCAAGTTGGGCATGTTTTAAGTGTCTGTTGTCATGAGATTAGGGGAATAATCCCAGAGACAATAGACATCTGATTTATGCACTGGTTTTAGGTAAATTCATAAACTATGTAACTAAAGTATCAGCTTGTGGGTTTATGTTTTCCACCGAGTCATACTGAACAAGTGTCAGTGTCTTCAGTTTAATATCTTCACAGTTCAGAACACAGACTTGACAGTTTCATGCTCTTTCAATAGTCAAGAGGAGTAGGCAGTGGCAAAATAGAAGAATGGACCCAGAATTGATCAGAATTCAGAATTGTGGTAGGATGACTCTAGAGGTGTGGGCGAATAAAGCAAGATGAGGAAGCTGAACTTGCCTGTCTTCACCACCCAGTCACTGGCTGGGGTCTCATCTTAATGAGGAACTAGAGTGGGGACACCACAGTGACTTGTCTAGTCACCCTGGTGGCTGGCTGCTTGTCCAGACAGCTCAGACTCTTGGCTTCTGCATTCTGACCCCTGGGGTTCATTCTGTCTTTATAGTTCATTCAGCAGAGGTAGCAATGCCCAGTTACAAGGAAGGGTGTGTGTGTCTGTCTGTCTGTCTGTCTGTCTGTGTGATTAGTATATGTTACAGAATGAAATTTACAGCAATACTTAATATTAACTTCTAGTGATGTGGTTATTTAATCTTAGATGATTCACAAGACCTAATCCGTGGAGGAACAGTGAGCAAGCACATTTACTAAGAGCTAGTTTAACAATCTATGACTAGTATTTTAATTGTGATTCTAGGACTTGGACTGAAGATATTTTTAGCAGAAAAGAGCTGTGAAGGATCAACCCTTTTATTTTTTTGGGTTTTTTCATGCTGAAAATTGCATTTGGAGATTGTGTTCACAAAGCCATTTTGCCACCCTTTTGTGGGATTTAAACTCTCTTCTCTAGCCTTCCATCTTAGCTTAGTTTTTCCATATCTGTTGGTTTCTCAAAAATCGTCAACTCCTTATCTGAAAATGTGTCTTAATAGCAGTAGTGGGGATAATATTTTTTAACCCGTTTGAATTCCTAGTTTGAAGTAAATGGGAAGAAGTCATAGAGTCAAACACGTGCTCTGTGTGGGGAGCAGATGTATATCTTGTTTGGGCATAAATAAAGAAGGGCGTATACATAGCTCAGACAGAGATAGTGTGCTTGCTTAGCATGTTCAAGGCCTCTATTAAGCCCTCTGCCTACAAAACACAAAACTCCACAGTCTGTTGGCATAAATAAAAACATTAGCTGACAGTATCATAAGTTTGTACAGATGTCAGGTGTTAACTTTTTTTTGCAGTTGGCAACTTAGGTAGGTAGGCATTTGAAGTGGATATGTACAGTTGTACAGGTAAAGCTGTTAGTGGTACTGTCACTGTTGATAATGAAAAGATCCTCACTCATTTTTTTTCACGTTTCTTGTAATGAATCATTATTAGCTAGAAAAAAATAATGTAGTCTACAGTTGGCCCACACACATCCAAACTTATCCCTGTCAACAGAAAAGGAAAGCTCAAAAACCTTTGCCAAAATCCGAAGTTCCATTGAGATTACATAAGGTTCTGTTGCATTGAAATATATTTAGATAACATTTAATCCATTGATCTTTTGGTATTAACTCTCAGCTGTTTCATAACTTTCTTTTTAGTATTCAAGGGTATTATGTAAAGTCTTTTCTGCATTGGGTCTTTAAACTCAAGTCTATTGAACTGATCCCATCATGCAGTGCTGCCCTTCCTTTGGTTCCTAGTGGGTTCTTACACTGATTTGCCTCCTTCCTTCGTTCACCTTCCTCTTTGCAGGTGACAACAGAATAGTATAGTTTATACTTTGAACTGGTTTTAAAAAATAAGGTCATAAGAGGGAGAATGTTTTATTTAAATTATTTGAGAATGGAAAATTTTATCTTTAATACCAATTACACAACCCTTGCCCAGTATTTTTATATACCCTATATGTTTGACTTTTCACAGGAAACTGTCTGTCCTGGGAAGGAAGGACATTACAGAGTGGCAGAGTAACAGTAACAGTTTGAGCCCAGAGCAGCCTCCACCCCTGGGTGACCTGGGCATGTGGCCTAACTGCTCTGTATTTTGGTTTCCTAATCTGAAAAGAGCATTGTCTGTACTTCCTAAGAGAAGTATGAGAATTAAATGAGTGAATACATGTAACATGCTTGTAAAAGTGCCTCACACAGTAAGTTAAGTTCTCAGAAAATATTCAAGTATTTTCAAAATGTAGAAGTTGAGTGTTGGCTAGAAAATGATTTAGCTGCAATTGAAATCTAAACTTTATGATTTCAGGTCCCATTCTCCGTCTGCGTTAATATTACCAAAATAAAGACTAAAAGTGAATTCTGGTTTATTCATGTTAATTAATGGCAGCCTGTTATATCAGTAAAAATAGGCACTATAAAGTTTTGGTTATAAAAAATTGGTCAAATCATAGATAAGTATCGCATACATTTAAAGACAGTGCAAAAGGTTTTCAGATTCTTCAGCAACTCAACTAGCTTAAAATAAGTATCTTTGAATTGAATCAATAATTTATTGCTTATTGTGCAAAAGACTTGAAACAGTGTCAGTTATATAATAACTTATAGTTCACAAAATATTTTCCCTTTGATCATCTGAGCAGAACCCTACAATGACCATGTGGGAAGGAAGAAGGCAAGTGGCCAGTATCTCTGACTTACAGGTTGAAGAAGAAAAGTCCAAGAGTTTTTAGGACGTGTGTGTGTGTGTGTGTGTGTATGTGTGTGTGTGTTTGATTGCATGTAGTGTGGGCACATGGGAGGTGCATGTGGAGGACAGACAGAAGTGGAGTATCTTCCTCAATCTCTTTCATTGCGTTTACTGAAGCAGGACTCACTTGAACCCAGAGCACCCAGGTTCATCTACTGTAGCTAGCTGCCTTGCCCCCGTGATCCTGGTCTCTGCTTCCCTCTCCATGATATAACAGGTGACCACCATGCCCACTACCACGTCCACGGAGCGTGGAGGTGGATCCCGGGGAAATGAACTCCAGTGTTCAGGCTCACAGGGCAAGCAGCACTTATACATTGATCCATCTCCCCAGGTGACTTGGGTGATTTACCAAATAATCAAGTTAGAACTAAAGACAGAAACAGGTGACTTGCCTCTGAATGTGAAATAGATTAGAAATTGACACAGGAGAAATAAATCTTAACTATTCTCACTATTCATTCAGCAAGTATTTATGAGTGTCTGATGTGACAGGCATTGTTTTAGGTCCTGGAATACAGAAATGAGCAAAACAAAGTCCCTGTCATTACAGAAGTGTTTGTTGTTTCTTTTATCCAGCAAGTTAGTATTTATTGAAAATGTCCAAAACACAGAGTTTCTCGAACTCTGGTGAACTGAATCTATATGAAGTCTGTCTTATTCATTTATTTAATTAATAAGGCACTTGGTGGATCTTGACAGTTCCCCCATTATCAAAAGACTGGTTATAATGGTCTTAATTTTTTTTTGTATTTCTTAAAAGAGAGCTATTGCTCTGTTTTTTTAAAAAATATTTTATTTATTTATTTATTTATTTGAAGACAAAGAAATTCAGACAGAGTTTGCAAACAAACTCTAGATGCACATGCCACTTTGTGCATCTGACTTTACGTGGTGAATTGGAGTCCTTAGGCTTATAATGGTCTTTTTGATGTGGAAGATGGGGGGAAAAACCCTGATCATATAAATATCTATGAGGTGTTCTGTTTTAAATGAGTAATTTTCATATTTTACCTGTCTTCTATTCATCAGATCAGGTAAAATATACCAAAATTTGGTTATCTTGGATTTCTAGTTATTTGTATAATAATTTCTTATTTATTCAGGATCATTTTTTGATTTAGGTGAAAATAATAAACATTTAGATAAATTTTGTATTTTATTCCTTTCATTGCAAAGGTATTTTTCAAAATTGAAATTGTCTTTTGTTATAGAAGGTGAATTACTTCAGAGCACTCTAATATGTATAGTTTAAAAATACCTTCTATTAGTTTTTATTGGACATTCCTTGACCCAGTGTGGAATGCTATATCGCCCAGTCTATACTGCTGCTCCCCAAAGATGTTTCTCATCTGGTCTATGATTCTGTGGCTACATGACAAGGTAGAAGACTCTCTGCCTGTATCTAGAGCTAATCAGATGGGGAGATGGTTCATTGGGTTGAATGGTTGCTACACAAGCATGAGGGCCTGAATTCCATTTCCCAGCATCCACTTAAACAGCTGGGCATAGTCACACACAGCTGTAACGCAAGTCTTGTGGGAAGCAGAGACTGGACCACTGGGGCTCTCTGGGGACAGCGCCAGCTTCAGTGAGAGACTTCGTCTCAGGGAAATGCCACGGAGGAGACACTGGCATTCTCTCTGGCCTCTTATGTGCGCACAGCCTGCACACTAAGTGCATGCACTATACACACGAATCGCACATACTATGCACATACACATGCAAAAGAAAAATGATTCTAATATTTAGTCTGTTTCTGAAATAGCTGTAATATTATCAACAAGTACTATGAGCACTTGTTGCCGGGCTGTATGTTCACTGTTTACATGCCTTGTTTTCTTAGTCCTTACAATAGTTTTGCTACTTTATAAGTGAGAATTTTATAAATGAAGACACTGATATTCAAAAAGAAGTTAAACTGTCTAAATGGGGTCCGAACCCCTATCTTTGAATCCATTGTTTATGCCAAATTAGTAACCGTGAACATTATTAATCATTGTAACATCATTTGGCATCTTTCACCTTAACTCTGATTACTTGAAAGGCAATAGAAGGAGCTGGAGAAATGGCTCAGTGGCTAAAGACACTTCCAAAGTCTGATGGCCCGGGTTCAATTCCCCAGTACCCATGTAAAGCCATGTATACAAAATGGCACATGTGTCTGGTTTTTGTTTGCAGTGGCTGGACATGGTATGTGTTCTCTCATGCTCTCTCTCTCTCCCTCTTTCTCTCTCTCTCTCTCTCTCTCTCCCTCTCCTCTCTGCTTGCAAATAAAACTATTTTTAAAAGGGAATAGAAACAAAAACTTGATATTTTGATTAACCATTAAATACCTTGCTAGCTTCATGTATGAATAAGAAAGACAAAATGAGAAAAGGTATAATAAGAGGTTATTTAGGCAATGTAGAATCAGAGATGTAGTAGTAACCGTCATGCACTGTATGAGGATGGGAACGAATCCTGAGAAGCATGTCATTGAGCAGTTTTCTCTGAAGCTCAGTGTTGTATTGTACCCTCCTGCTCCCCATGGCTGCTGCATCTTAAGGACCACCGTCAGATAAATGCTCACACTCTTGCTAATGTAAATGTCTTGCAGCCTGCGACTGTTTAGTCTTAAAGGTCAGACTTGCTGAAGAAATGCACGTTAAAATGTGGATGATATTTCCCTTTGTGTTTTTCTACTAAATAGAAAACCAGATTGTGGAAGTATAAAATCAAATTCTTAAAAGGAGGACTGGCAGAATGTATTGGACGCTTTGCATATCTGAATAACTTTATAGTCATTCAACTCTAAAACATGCAAATATATGGAGATAAATGTTCATTCTAATTTTATACTAGCAAAAATTGAAAGTAAATTATGGCACAGGAAATTTTCAAGAAGGTTATGTATATAGAATACTTTGCAGTGATTGAAAATCATAAGAACTAGTATTTAAGAACTATTACTTGAGAAAATTCAAGTTATAAACAGTGTGTATGTTATTTCATGAAACCACATATTACAACTATAATTTAAGTATATGGAGGAGAAAAAAAGTAGATGTTGTATAGTGTTAAATGAAGTTAGGGGGTGGCCAGTGGTTTGGACCAACCTCCTGCACGAGGCCTTAGCAGACCACACCAAACCAGAAATGGAGCCCCTTGTGCTAAGTGCCAGGTGGTCATACTGGCCTTTGGAGTGGCCCAGCTTTCAGAGAAACAAGGTTTCAGAGTGGGGAACTCCCCTGTGCTGTAACAAACCTGTAAGGAAAGTGAGTGGAAACAACTAGCCGACTTTTGTCCTGTTGTTGTGTTTGTAACCCTTTTATTTTTCATCAGAACACTTATTCCAGGTTACAGAATTACATTATTATTATTGTCTAATCTCAAATATAATATTAGGTCTTTGGGGTAATTTTATCCTTTAAGTATTAAAAAGGTTCCATATTTTCTAAGGAATAAGTTTTTATAAAGAATTCCGCAATGAGAGGGAAACAGTATCTTTATACATAAAGCATCGTTATACAGATTTTTAAAAATTAAATCAGAAAGTAACATTCTTTATAATGTTCACACATAAAACAGCAGCCTGTAAGTCTCAGTAATAAAATGTGTCCTTATACTCATGTCTGGAGCACTTTTAAAAACGTTAAAACTTGCCAGACTTGGTGGCGCACGCCTTTTAATCCCAACGCTTGGGAGGTAGAGGTAGGAGGAGTGCTGTGAGTTCGAGTCCAGTTTGGGACTATATATAGTGACTTCTAGGTCAGCCTGGGGTAGAGTGAGACCCTGTCTCAGGAAAAAAAAAGAAATTTCTCAAATTTGAGTGATAGAGGTAGCCTATGAAGGTTTCATGAATCAGTGAAACATTTACTACTTTTTATGACTACACTGACACATTCCCTGTGAAAAAGAGAATTTTTATATCAACACTAAAAATTTTTAATGTAAAAATGTACATGTAGAGGTAAATAACTTCTGGTGTGACCATTCATTACAACAAATTCTAAAGTTTTAATCCTCTGAGTTAAGCAATATGATTTCTCCCAAACAACCCATTAGCTTTCTCTAAATGTTAATAAAGCAAATCACTGAAAAATTGTATTTTCTAATGTATTAACAAAGTACAGCATTTCAGACTGTCAACTTGGATGTTTCTAATACTAGAATGATATATTCAGACATTTCTTACAATACAAAATACTCACAGTTAAAATATTTGTAATATAGCCAGTCTATACAATTGAAGTCTGACTTCAAGCCCACACTGTTGATCCTAATGATACATCCTGTCAAGGTAGACTCAAATGAAAACGTCTTGTCAAGAGATTAGCATGCTGAGTCACATTGGATAGAGAAGTTCTTGGAAGAGGAGGGCTGAGTAAGGAATGGCATGACAAGGGAGAAGGCTGGTGGGCAAAGGGAGGCCTTGGCCCTCAGAGCAGATGGGCTGGTTGCTTTTACTATGGATACTAATAGGAAGTGAGGCTGCAGAAGGAGGCGGGAGCAAAGGAACTTGTGCTCTGCTTAAGAGAAGTCCTTTATCTTATGAATGGTGAGGATGGAGGAGGAGGCTAAAGTGGAGCCATTGAAACAGCACTAGAGCATCTGGAGGCCTGGGGCTCCTGGCAGGAGGACTGGAAGCAGGAAAGACAAAGCTCAGGGCGATTTTGATTTGGGAAGTCAATGGTGCTACAAAGAATATAGTGAAAGTACTTCCTGGAGGAGAACACGTTCAGTTTGAGGGGAAAAGTTTGATTTTGAAGTTAGGGTGAACATTCAAGACTGAAGATAAAGATCGGGAAGTGAAATAGCTAAATCATGACCCCTAACGAGATTAGATCAGAGGGTTGAGAGCCACAATTGCTTTTTTGTTTTTAGGGTTTCTTCCTCACTGTGTAGCCCAGGCTGGCTATGAACTCTTCATACAGCCCTGGCTGGTCTCACACTCATGATCCTTTAACAGCCTCCTGAGTGTTAGAATTCCTGGCATGTGCCATCAACACCTCACTTTAAGAATCTTCAGTATGGTTAGCCCTAACTATGAAACCCTGTTTCTTTACTTTGAACAAAGTGTGTACTGTTTCAGGTACTTGCCACGTGCATAGAGACCTGCATAGACTGAGGAAACTTCAGGTACAGTTTATGGGAGGAAGGGATTTATTGAAGCTATAGATCCACAGGAAGTTCCCTAAAAAGAGGTTGGCCCTGTTTCACAGGTCCAAGCAGAGAGATAGAGAGAGAGAAACCATCACCAGTACCAAATATACACTAGCAGATAGTAAGCTCTGTAGAACTCAGGCTGTTTTTTGTGTATCTATCTATAATTTCAGATCTGTCCCCAGAAAAACCTTAGGGTGTGAGCCTAGGATTGGCCCAGGGGACACCTCCAGCCAGGAGGCTGGAGACAAATTATAAGCTTTAATAAACTCTTGAATCTACTGGGGGACATGTATTTAAATTACCACAGGCCTGAAGCAATACATTCGATCCCTTTGAAGAATTAAAATTTTGAAGTAAATAAGTAGGTAAACCTGATGAGTGTTGGAAATAACTCATTGATGAAGCTGCTTTTTTTTTCTGATTGTCACTCAGTATAATTCTTTTAACATTACAAAGAGTTTACCTAGAGTTTTAAAACCTAGTGTTCTTTTCCTATCTTGGGATATACCTCTTCTCTTACCCCTCTTCCATTACCCCCAACATAGATTTTTGCAGTCAACTTCTCTTTGCTGACACAGACATACAACCAGAAGCAGCTTGTGGAGGAAAGGGTTTATTTTGGCTTATAGACTTGAAGGAAAACTCCATGATGTCAAGGAAAATGATGACATGAGCAGAGGCTGGACATCGCCTCCTGGACAGCATCAGATGGACAACAGCAGCAGGAGAGTGTGCCAAACACTGGCAAGGGGAAGCTGGCTCTAACACCCATAAGCCTGCCCCCAACAACACCAATTCCAAAATTCCCATCATCTAGGGATCAAGCACGCAGAACACATAAGTTAATGAAGGACACCTGAATCAAACCATCACATGGACTAATTTTGGGGGGCTCTGTAGGGGTATGCAGTAACCTATTTATGTGTAAAGAGAGGACACATTCTTTTTTCCACTTTGGTGAGAATACTGGGAATTATTTTGTTTTATATCCTTATTTAAAAAAATATTTATTTTTGAGAGAGAGAGAGAGAGAGAGAGAGAGAGAGAGAGAGAGAGAGAGAGAGAGAGAGAATGAGAATGGGTGTCCCGGGGCCTCCAGCCATTGCAAACAGACTACAGATACATACACCACTTTGTGTATCTGACTTCACATGGGTCCTGGGGAATTGAATCTGGGTCCTTAGGCTTTGGGTACATGCATACATTGTGTGGTTATTAAATCAAGATCACCAATATATCCATTAACTTGTGGGTTTGGTGTTTTCACAGACCTTTTTTCAGTGCCGCATAGAAATGACTGAGCAGCAAAGGCAGCATGTTAGTTCTCTGTCACTGTAACCAGAGCACCTTCAGGGAGGAAGGATTCATTGGCCCACACATTTTGAGCTAGTCTGTCCTTGCAAGGAGGATGTGGCTCTGTGGTGGTGGTCAACTACTCATTCCAGGGTGCCAACCAGGAAGTGGCTCTGGGGGAACGAGGTTGGGTTTTAACGCTTCTCACTCTGTCCTTATGGTTCAACATCTGCCAAACAATGCCACCAGCCAGAGAGCAAGTGTTGACACTTGAACCTGCCAGGGGCATTTCACATTCAACTAGTAACTTTCAGCAGTTCTGATCTCACTTAGATTTGTAAAGAAGGGAGAACTTGCTGTTACAATGAAAAGCCCAGTAAGGAGTCTAAGAAAGGAATGGGCTCTGTGTTTTCCCTGTGAACTTCAGCTTCTCGGAGTGGAGTGAGACTCTGTCAAGGCCACAAGAAGCCCCTAAGCCCCTGAGCTGAGGTGGAACTTGCATAACTGAGCGGGAGTTTTTAACTCTGAGGCTATGTTGGCCCCCATTCTATTGTCCGATTTCAGTTGTACATTTAAAATCAGCATTGGATGATGTTTCACAGTCACATGAAATTTTCATTATGTTGTAAACTACTCAAGACAGGCGGTTTTGAGCACTTACAAGATCAAGTTATTTGTGAGGATCTCCTTAATTCTTGGTTGATTTATCGTTGAGCTTTTAATTTCTGTTCATTTTTGTTCAGAGATAATGACTTTCAGTTCTATTCCTTTTAAGAAACAGTATTCTAGTCATGTCTTTTTATTTAGGAAGTAAGATTAGACTCCTGAAATAAAATTCAGAGAACAATATGATTTCAGTTCTCAAGAACCTAGAAACAGAAAAGTACCTAATTAAATTGTTAAAGTGGGAGTTATTTATCTGTAGAAAATCAGTCATTTAAAAACTAAACAGGGATCTGTTGAGTTTTAAGAAATTAATTTTTAAAGCCATTAAGGCTTGTTATGCCCTCTTCCTGGTGAATGCTTTATAATCTTAAGCGTTTGAAGGCTTCAAAATGAATAGCTTTAAAAGAAGATTCAAAAATAAAAAAAAATAAAATGGGGCAGGAAAGATTGCTCAGCGATTAAAAGTGCTTGTTTGTAGACCGATGGCCTGGGTTCAGTTCCTTAGCCACCCAGATAAACCAGACACAAAATGCCACAAGTGTCTGGCATTCATTTATAGCAACAAGAGGTCTTGGTATGGGTACACTCACACACATGCACACACAAATTAATTAAAAATTTAAAGGTTCAAGTGAGCCTCTTTATAAACATACTGAAAATTATTTTTTTCTGTAGGCGTCAGTTCAATATTATATAATTGTAATAATTGATTACAGTAATAAGTGTGGACCAGCTAAGCATTTGAAATTCCTAATGCTATTTTAGACAGTGGTTTGGTTTCTCAAGTACAAATATGGAGGATAGTAAAAGTAACAGTAAAGTCTTTTTCTGAAGAGTATTTGAAATAAAACATGTTTTGAGATGATCCAGTATAACTCTTGCTAATTTCAGAACTAGGATTTGGACCTCATAGAAGTTAACTCTGATCAGTCCTTTTCACTAGAATCAGCACCTCTGTCTGCTCTCAGGAAGTCTTGAACATTCTCCTACCACTGTGGGCTTTCTGTTTGTAGCAGGGGTCACTTCATAAATAAGGATTTAGAAATGAGGGTGTAAACCCAAGATTTAAATTTTAAAAACAGCTAGCTTTCTAACCATGTAAGATATGACTTTAAAATCTTTATAGACTGCTTTTTAAAAATATTTTATTTATTCATTTTCAAGCAGAGAAATGAGAGAGAGAGAGAGAGAGAGAGAGAGAGCGAGCGAGCGCCAGGGCCGCCACCTTGTGGGTCTGGCTTATGTGGGTCCTGGGGAACTGAACCCAGGGCCTTAGGCACTGGAGGCAAGTGCCTTAACCACTGAGCCAACTCTCCAGCCCTATAGACTGCTTTTTTGAAATGGTTTTCTTAGTAATTTTTCATGTAAAAATAGTCATTCCCTCAACTAAAAAACCCTAGGATTTGATAAAACATCTGTGCAAGTTTTGACATATTGAATGGGTTACACCAGGACTGTACTTATTTATAAACTTTTATTTGGTAGTTATTGACTCTGGAATTGTAGGTCATTTCTCAGTATGATACTGTTTTGTGGATAATACAGTAACAGTTCTAAAATAATCATAGCCTTGTGAATGAAATATGTATTTCAGAGCCTAGTGACCTGACTCTAAAAGTCTACAGAGCGGAATCCTACGCTGGTCTCCAGGAGTTTAAAGCAGCTGTGGAAGATCTCAATGCAGTCCTCTTTCAACTTCCAAACTGGCCTGAGGTAAAATGACTGTTTTATATTTGCATAGATTTTAAAGTGTCACCTGTAAGGGACTTCGTTATGGGTGCAGGTTTTAACAAAATGGATAACTGGCTCCAAATGAAATATATAACTTTCTAGAAATGTTGTCGCGATATTTTGATTGAATTGTCTGAAACAAATTTTAATTATAACACACAACTTTGTTTTATAAGTAAAGAAATGATTCACAACACAGAAAAATATATTATACAAAAGTTTTACAAAGATGTACAACATGCTGCATTGTGTTCAAATGACCTCACTGAAAAAAGTCTGTTATGGAAAACAAACATAGTTCTTGAGACTGGAAAATTCTTTGAGGCACTATAATAGTAATGAGGTGACTGGGCAATAAATTTATACGGAAGTTTGCCTTGCCCTGTTTTTTGTTTTGTTTTGAGACAGGTTCTCACTTTATCCTAGGCTGGCCTTGAACTCACGGCCATCCTCCTACCTCAGCCTCCTGAGTGCTGGGATTAAAAGTGTGAGCATACCCAGCATGCCCTGGTAGTTTTTATTTTTAATTTTAAGCTTTTGAGAACTTTAATAAATAAATGTATTGCACTTTGGTCATATTACCTTGGTGATTTTTAAGACTTGAGATACATCTATCTGTTTGTCTATGTCTATATGTTTAGTAATTCTCCTTTTCAAATTGTGAAGGCAAATCAGTTCATCTCCCATACATATTCCTTAAGCTAGAAGTGATCTTTTTAAAAAAATATTTATTTATTTGCAAGCAGAGAGAGAGATAGAGAGAGAGAAAGAGAATGGGCACCAGGGCATCTAGCCACAGCAAATGAACTCCAGATGCATAAGCTACTTTGTATATCTGGCTTTACGTGGGTACTAGGGAATTGAACCCCAGGTCTTTAGGCTTTGTAAGCAAGCGCCTCAACTGCTAAGTCATCTCTCCAGCCCAGGAGTGATCTTTTTTGTGACCTTTCTTCTCCATTTAAAACTGTGTCTTTGAGGACAGTACAGTAACATTTATGACAGTGAAGAAAATGACACATTCCCTGTTAACATGACTAGTTAGTTAGAAAGCAAATTATATTATTAAGTAAGACCCTATGAGTGGTACAATAGTACTCTTGGAATTGAGAGCTTTAAGACTTCAAAAGGAGTTTCTTCAGCAATTAAATGGTGGCTAAGAAAATCATTTGCCTAGAACATTCTTCAGCCTCCTTTGGTTCTGTGCCTTGTAAGGCCTCTTCGTTCTCATCACATGAGGTGCTTCTAAAGCTTATCTCTCAATTGACACTTGGCTGTTGGGACAATTCACAAGTCAATCTTTGCTTTACAGTAATTATTAGGATTCCAACTTTCGTCATAGAATTTGAACTCCTCTTGAAGGAAAAGCAAAAGTCAAGATAAGGATTTGTGAGAAAGAGTTAGTGTCTATAAGTACTCTTTTAGTAAAAATTAAGGAGTAAGATGTCTCCTTGAAACCTGGAAGACATTAATCATGTTGCCCTGATTCTTAGAAGAACGATTTTTTTTTACCTGCTTCTTTAATCTTGATATATCTTAAAGTGAATTTTTTTGCATATTATTTCTCCTATTCCTCAAACAATGGTTATTATATCTGTAATCTTTAAATCAGTAATTTTTTAAAAGTGAAGGAACATGGATTTCTGCTTTATGGTTTTGATGAGCTCTAAGCTGTAAACTTTGGTTACTTTGGGGCCTCAGGTTCCCCTTTGTGCTACTGCAGGGTAGTGTCAGCATTTCTGAGTAGTATTTTCTCTAGCCGTTTTCCACCCAGCCGTCTCGTGTGCTTCTGTTGAAGGTGTACTTCAGGAAAGGGAAAGTGCTCCAGGATGCTGGCTTTTTAAGCGACGCCTTACAACTCTTCCTTCAGTGCTTGGCTCTGGATGAAGACTTTGCACCTGCCAAGCTGCAAGTGGAGAAGGTAATGAGTTCACCAGCCGTCATTGCTGAAAACGATGGAGACACAGGGTTGTGGGAAAAAATGCTAATTAGAAAGTTAGACTAAGAATGTGAGAGATGGGTAATTGTGACTGAGGAGCAGTGTGCAAAGCGGCTTTGTCTCGTTGAGTTCTCGCTCTGGATTCCTGATGAAACCAGCCCATCTCATCTATAGATACCTCAGTGTAGTCGTGTTCTAGGTTAATGTAGATGTTCTGGAATTCAGAGTGGATGTCACTATTTGAAAATCCAAAGTCTGAATCTGATATGCTCTAAAATCTGAAATTTTGGAGGGTATGATGTCATAACCAAAAGTGGAAAATTCCATACCTGACCTCTTACGACTGATCATAGTCCAAATACAAGAGCACTGAAAACTGCTTTATAAAACTGCTTTCAGAGTATGTGTACAAGATGTGTGCGAGACTGTTTTGTGTGTACCCATGGGTCTCATCCCCAAGATATTTCTGTGTGTTTACAAATATTTCAAAAGAAAAATCCAAAATCCTTAAAGTTCCAAGAATTTGGAAACGAAGCATAGCTTGTTCAATTGAAGCCAAGCTGATAGTCCTACTTTAACATACTTCCATGATGTCTTGCTCAGGAGTCTTAATTGACCTTTGTTTCATGGCTAAACTTGGCTTGATATTATCCTATTTGACATGTTCTTCTCAGCACTCCATATCTCATTTCCCATAGTTTGTTCTGGGGTGTGTTAGTAGCTGTGAGTTTTAATAAGAGGGAGAGAAGAGAATACTGGGAGAAGGAGGAAAGAGAGGTCTCCGATAAAAATGACTTTGGAGAACTAGTGGTTAAACCAGGTTAAATAGGTTGCTTCAGAGTTTTTAATAACCACCATGAAAACTAAACAACATTCAGCTATAACCAAGCATTTAGAAAGAGAAGGCCTGAAAAAAAAAATCTTTGAGAGGACTAGAGAGATGGCTCAACGGTTAGGCACTTGCCTCCAGTGCCTAAGGCCCTGGGTTCAATTCCCCAGTACCCACATAGGCCAGACCCACAAGGTGGTGGCCCTGGTGTGTGTGCGCTCTCTCTCTCTCTCTCTCTCTCTCTCTCTCTCTCTCTCTCTCTCTCTCTCTCTGTATCTCTCTGCTTGAAAATGAATAAATAAAATATTTTTTAAAATCTTTGAGAAAATTTACCTTAATGTAGAGTCCCAGCCATGATCTCCCTCTGTGCATGAAACATGCTATGTTGTCTCTTTGATAATGTTCTGAAGAGTCTAGCTTTTTATAAGACTCATTTGGATGAACATTAGACATAAATGATCCTAACCCTTAACAGAATAAGGTATTGAAATCTCTGAAATTGAGATAATAAGATTTAATAAGCATTTTAGGACAGCTACATATCCTGAAGTATGACAATTCTGAAATTTCCCTCATTCTCTCTTCCCTTAAAAATCCAGCTAGCCATGCTGGAGAGATGGTTCAGTGGTTAAGACACTTGCCTGCAAAGCCTAACAAGCTTGATTCCCCTGTACCCATATAAAGCCAGATATACTAAACGACACATGTGTCTGGAGTTCATTTTTAGTGGGTAGAGGCCATGGCACACCCATTCTTATTCCAATTCTCTCTCCTTGCATATAAAATAAATATATTTTTAAAAAATCCTCCATGAAGTTTGCTTACATATGCCTTCAAGTTCACTATTTTGACAAAAATTCTCTACTATTGTGTATTTTTTGTTATCATTATCTCCCACGTGAGGCTGCAGACATTGAATGTGTTTATAGTTTGCATTCTCCATGCCCCTGGGCATCCTTGTGTTACTGTAACTTTCTTTTCTGTTTAGTGTAAGGGCAGGTGAATGTAAACCAATTGATGCTTTAAAATGTCTTTATTCAGTATGAATGTCTATAAATTATATAACACACATATAATTAAATTGCATCGATATAGCAGTGCAGTAAAATTTTAGAATGTGCAGGCAATATAACAGTATTCCAAAATAGAGTATTTAATCTCTTTCCCAACAAACTCCTTGTATCACATGTGTCCGAAGGTAACCATTATTCAGAGTCTCACCCTGGAAGCTTATTCTGTACTTCATGAGTGAAAGCATACAATATGTACTCTGCTTTTTCTTTTGCTCAGCATACTGTTTTTGGGCACATCCAAGAACTTCTTTCTTAACTATTGACCAAGTGTTCCATTATATGAATGTACCTCAGTCTGTGGTTTTCAGTCACTCATGGACTGTTTGCATTGTTTCCAGGTTTCTTTTTTCTGTTAGGAATAAAGCTGCTGGAAATATTCTTGTATCAGTCGTTTCATACCTAAGTTTTTACATCTAGTGGCAAATACCTTAGAGTGAAATTTGCTGGGTTCTAGAGTGTGTTTAGTAAATCTTTGAAGTCCAAGGAAATGCAAAAAAAAATGTTTCCAAGATTTTTTAAATGTTTTATGTTTAACAGTATTGAGATCAAACAGAGCCTGAGGCACTAGGCAAGCACTTTATCACTAAGCTATGACCCTAACCCTAAGTAAATGAGTTATTGCTGAGTACTTACTGAATATATTGGTAATATTCCTGTATATTCCTTATACTGACTTAGGGACAATTCTAATTTCCGAGAGCTGGTACAGCTAAGAAACAGAACCTCCATTTAGCTTTAAAAAATGATCGGCCTCGCATAGAAATGGAGCTTTTTGTACAAATGTCTTTCTTCTCTACCTAGGCTTTTCCTCCAAATTAACCTACTTCATTCATTGATTTGTTTTAGACTTACTCCCTGTGTGAGAACCCATAAATTGTAATTCTCTGGCCATTTTCGTTTTAACTCCCAGTTGTAGGGGGCTGCAATCCAGTGCTTCTGTCAAGTGGTCTGCCGTGACGACTGTCCACAGGCTAGCTGGTCCATGGCAGGCTAACTCCAGTGTCAATACAGGGAACTTTAGAATGAGAGTTCAAGTTTAACTCACATAAGCACTAAAACACCCCAATTCCAAATCAAAAATTTACACTCATGGGAATCTTGAATCCCAGAATGTGGCTCACTAATAAAAAGGTAAATATTTTCTACTTCCCTTAAAATTTCTTGTCTTTGTAATCTTTGGGTACCTTCTGAAGCCACTCTATCTTACTTTCCTACTTTCAAAATTTGAGCCTCTTTTTTTTTTTTTCTTGAGGTGATTCATTCTCCACTGAGATGTACATTGGCTCGCAAGACTTTTAATGCACTGTATTAACCTGTTTCTCTCCTGCTCGTTAAAAATGTCTGCTGCGGGGGCTGGAGAGATGGCTCAGCAGTTAAAGGTGCTTGCTTGCAAAGTCTGCTGTCCTGGGTTCAATTATCCATCCACCCACATAAAGCCAGATGGGCATTCGTTTACAGCAACAAGAGACCTTGTCATATCCACACACACACATACAAAATGCAAATAAAATTTTTCAGTGTCTGCTATAAAGGCCTTTAATAGGTAAATTTATATTGTTATTCTTTACCAGATCTTCTATGTTTTCTATTATTTTTGTATACTATTTCTTACAGATTTTATGTGATTTGTTATCACCTGAAAACTTAGAAGAAGGCCTGAAGGAATCCTCGTGGAGTTCATTACCAAGTATTAAAAACAAGCCTTTTAGTTTTCCTTCAGTAGTGGAAGAGTCTCACTCTGCTAGTGACTTTAGCCCAAAGCAGGTAAGGAGCAAGAAGAGCTTGTCCTGGCTTAGCACACCTGCTTCTTTATAGGGTCTCCCCTTTCTCACATTCAGGCCTTAGAACCTGTGCAAGTACTTATCACTGTCTCATGGTCTATAGCCTTTGGTTATACTAAAGATTTTTATGCAAAATATTTGCTCATTGACCACAAATTTTAAAGATATTTTTATTTATGAGCAAGGAGAGAGAGAGAGAGAGAGAGAGAGAGAGAGAGAGAGAGAGAGAGAGAGAGAGAATGGACACACCAAGGCCTCCAACCACTGCACACAAACTCCAGATGCATGCACCCCTTTGTACATCTGGCATCTTCTGGATACTGGGGAATTGGACTTGGGTTGTTAGGTTTTGCAGGCTAGCATCTTAACTTCTGAGCCATCTCTCCAGCCCCATTAACTACAATTTTAAAGTTCATTTAACTGTCAGAAAACTTAGCTTTTTATAGTATGTACACAATTATAATTGTTTCGGTTACCCAGTGTTGGAATAGTTATATTAACATGACTGCTTTAAGTCTCACTGTAACATCAGTCAGCCTGATGTCTGGTGCTCTGTAAGCGCTGAAGAAAGTCATTTATCTGTCAGGGTTGGGGAATTCAGAGGTATGTTACATGAACGTTAAGATGGACATTTCAAGCCGTTAAAATTTCACTTTAGTTTTTCAGCAAGAAGAAAATTAAACAAGAAATTGGGTTAGCTTTCTTTCTTGTGTGTCTATAGAATGAAGACCATGCAGAGAATGGTCTAGAGCCAGCGAAAGGAAGCTTAAACCGTGCGCAGTCAGCACAAGCTATTAATGCCGTGGAAATGCCTGCCCGAGGGGATGGTTTGAAAAGAGTGTCCTCAGAACCCTTCCTGTCTGCTCAGGACAAAGGTGTTCTGCTGAAAAGAAAGCTGTCTCTTTTAGAACAGGATGTGTTTATGGATGAAGATGGGGGAACTAAGCTGAAAAGACAAGGAGGTAAAGATCTCATTATACTTGTGCACCAAGTAAACATTCATTCAGAATGGCCTTTCAGAACTTTTTCCTAAAAAATAAAACCCTCTCTGTCTGTTTTTATAGAATCTCCCAATGAAGACTGTACATTTTCATTAGCTTATGGTGACATCCCAGAAGAGCTCATAGATGTCTCAGATTTTGAGTGTTCTCTCTGCATGAGGTGAGTATAAAACCCTTCATAGGAGATGAATATAATAATGTAATTATAGTGGAAAAAATGAACATGATAATGTAAGCAGTGTATAAAGAATAGGCAAGATAGAGTAACAGAAGACGCCATCACAGACAGGATAGGAAGTTTAGTCCTCGGTTTATCTTTTCACATGTTGGTCAGATAACTGAATCTCCAAGGCTCAGGTTTCTTGTTCAGAAAGTTGGGGTCACGGGCTGGAGAGATGACTCTGTGGTTAAATCCACTTCCTGTACAAGCACGAGGGCCTGGGTGGGCCTGAGACTGCTGGAGTTTAGATCTTTAGGCTGGATGTGGCCTTGCACACCTGAAACCCCAGTCCTGCAGGGGAGAAGGAGCCCCAAAAGCTCAGAATTAGTAAAGAGGCTCAAAAACAAAGACTGGGTGGAAGAGTAGGATCCCCACATCCAGCTGCTATAAGTAAGTACCCCCCACCACAGGAGAGCAGGGGGCGTGTCCCCACATCACACACACATGCAAAATAGAAAGACAGTGGGAAGTGTGGTCAGAATTTGCATAGCTTGTACTTTGAGAATCTGATGGCTAAAGTTTAAAGAATGGGATGTTGTAATGTACTCTTAAGGTTATAGATTCCATGATACAAACTGGTGGGCTTCATCATGGTATCTTCATATATATATATACATGAGTATATATACATATTCATATATATGTATATGTGTGTGTGATACAAACTGATGGGCTTCATCATAGTATCTTCATATATGTGTGTGTGTTTATCCTTAAGTTATTATTGTTACTGTATTTCATATATGAAGCACTTACCAAACTGTTACAAAGCACTTTTAAGTTGATCAAATTTGAAGCCTTTACAAAAAAGCTAGCAATTAATAATCATGTTTTCCATAATTTGCTTTATGCTGTCTTTTAAATCTGTTTATTTTCCATTTGCTTGCTGTATGTCTCAGTTCAGACTAGCCACGTGAATCAGTGCAGCTCTAAGTCCTAGGTGGGGTACCTTTATTGATTAAGAACTTTCCAAAGGTTCAGGAGGGTACAGTTCCACACATCACTGTTCCTTCTCTCCTCTCCTCCCAGCAGTGTGTCCTATCTCCTCTAAAGAGATTTGTGGTATGGCTCTATTATTAGTTGAAGCTTTTCCAGTGAGTGCTTCCAGTGTGAAAACTAATGTGCTTGGTTGATTTCATTTCAGGTTGTTTTTTGAGCCAGTAACAACCCCTTGTGGACATTCATTCTGTAAGAACTGTCTTGAGCGCTGTTTAGACCATGCGCCATACTGTCCCCTCTGCAAAGAAAGCTTAAAGGAGGTAAGTAGTTGTGTCTGTTTCTTGGTCTTTAGTTTGATTTCTGTCCACCATAGCAATGATTTTCCTTTTCAGAATGAGTTACACTAAACACGGTGAGTTACTACAAAGGACAGTGGTTTATTACCCATAAGTTACTGCAAAGGACAGTGGTTTATTACCCATAAGTTACTGCAAAGGACAGTGGTTTATTACCCATAAGTTAGTATTGGAAAAAAGTAAATTGAGAGAGGTCAGGACAGAAGATAAGTCCTCAAGACCAGTTTTGTTTTTTTTTAAAGGGATACAGCCAGTTACCTGGACAGGGATAGGATTAGTTTTAATGACAACATTGGGGGACATCTACTACCTTGCCTCTCACCCTCCATAATGGAGCAGACTGGAAGCCTGGTCTAGCTCACTTAACATCTAGAAGATCTCCCCAGCACTGGTAGAGGTGTTCTGTTACATCCCAGTATGGTGATCACTGGGTAGATGTGACTATGTAAGGACTTGAATTGTGGCTGAGAGGCTATGCTTCTAATGGTGACCTTACTGGACAGTGTAGTGTGAGAATGTGGGATGCAAGGGAAGATGGCTAGGTCTCAGTGGTGCCTCTCGTGGCTGAGAAAGGACAGTACATTTTCTGTGGTGAAAGGAGATGGACCCAGGCATGACTCAAGCCTCAGGATGCTGCGAGGCCACTTCAGTGTGAGCATTGATGGGGAAAGTGCTTCTTCCCAAGGTGTCTGGTGGCATCATATGCTGGAAAAAAGCATCTTCCATGTGTGAATTAAAAACTAATAAAACCACTGTGAATATGATTATTTCCTATAGAGAAAGTATACACCTCTCTACAGAAAGCATGATAGCATATTCATATTGATACATTTGATATGTGTCTAACATACAATTTTTGCAAAGCCATATACTCTAAGCAAAGTTATTCTTAAAGAGTTTTCTGGTTGCAGTGCATATACTCAGTGTTTTCAAATAAAATAGTGTAAATATGTTCTTTTTCCAGATTTCACTCTACAGTACAGTTGTGCTTATTTTCAAATTAACTGTTCGGTCCATTACTTTCAGTGAGAAATATTTTGTTTTTAAAATTTTGAAGTTTTGAATAAAAACATTAAATATATTACTTGGAAATATAGCTAGCTGTTTAAAAATGTTTTTTGTGTTTCCAAGTTTGAATACAGTCTGTATGTCATTTGTAAAATGTAAATATATATAAAACTTTAAAAATAGTACTGCTATGGCTCTAAGATTTTATATTTTTTCTACTTGCATTTTATTGTGCTCATTTCCCCATATAAGTATATTTTAAAGCATCATAATCAAAAATGATTTAATAGTTCCCTGTGACAAGTGTGTAAGTTACTCTGTTCTGTTTTTTATATGTCATGCTTTATCATTAGTGGTTGTATGTATATTTGACAAATGCTTCAGGTTAAATTCCTGGGAGGTAAATTACTAGATCAAAGTGTACATATTTAGAAAGCTCTTAAAGCCTATTGCCTTGTCCCCTAGAAATGTTACACAGAATTAGACTCTTAGACAGGCCGCGTTTCTTCAACTTAATTACATAGGCATTACCTTTTCAGACGTCTTGATGATAAGTCTGCTTTTACAATGTCTGTAACCTGACTAGTCATGATAAACTCTTCAGTTGTCTCTGTACATACTATGTGCTCAAGGATATTTCTGGTTAGTCAGTGGCTTCTCGCATACGTTCCCCTACAGGCATTGTCTGTCACACTCCACATCCCCTGAACAGAATCTCAGTGATCTGTATTTTAGCAGGTTTTCACGGTCAAGTGAAAAACACTTTCATAACTTTTTCCCCAAACTCTTATATTTCCTATGTATTCTTTGTTGGATATTGACAAAACCCTTATTTTTGCTGGCTCATCAGATTTAAAGATGGCTTCTCTTTGTTTTGTCATTTTTCTCCCAAGATTTCTTCCTCACTATTTACATTTAATAAAAATATACTTTCCTGTCTACACACTTTGACCTTATCCCTGGCCTTAAGCAACTTTTAGTTTAGAGATATAATGTATCTATATGATACAGTACATGGGGCAGATAAGTCCCTCTTATATAGTAAAAACAGAAAAATAGAGAGTTCTAGGGTAGCAACAATAATTAAGGAAGGCTTCATGAAAAAAAGTAAAATTAGAACTAGACCTTATATACGTATTTCATAGGCAGGAGGGAGATAAATGTTTTTTATATAAACTTTATTCTTTTTATTTGAGAGTGAGAGAGGATGGATGTACCAGGGCCTCTAGCCACTTCAAATGAACGCCAGATAAATGTGCATCTTGTGCATCTGGCTTATGTGGGTTCTGGGGAATTGAACCTGGGTCCTTAGGCTTTGCAGGCAAGTGCCTTAACCACTTAGCATCTCTCCAACCAGATAAATGGTTTTTATCAAACACAAGATAGCAGCTTTTTAGAATCTTCCAGAAGTGATACAAATGTACATAGAGTGGGGTTGGGAGTTGTGAATTATATAGGAAGAGCACCAACTCCATATGGTGTGAGTGAGAGTGAATCATGTGGAAAGGAAAGCTGTCCAAGAGCTGGGCCTGGAAGCTCATGCCTGAGTCCTGGAGCAGTGGGATCTGGGCTACCTGGTAAAACCCTGTCTTCCAAAAACACAACAGCAAAACCTCTGCAGACACTTTTTGGGAATCAGGGAGGAATTGCTTTGCCTTTCTTCAGCGAGGCAGATGTAGTATTCTCTTCATCCTTTTTTTTTGCTTCTCAGTTAAAACGAAATGCTTAGTACATGAGCTGTCAGGTGGAAACTGGCCTTGGTTGGCAGGGGCACTGAGGGATGTGTGCTCATGGCAGAAGCCTTCTGACAGGGCTGCCTGCAGCTGCCTCCTGTCTGTGCTCGGGAGCAGAGCCCCGGTGGGGCTTCTGGGGCAGCCTCCTCCTCTCACTTGACGTAACCAGAATTGACCGTGTCAGTATCTTATGAAGGCTTCCACATCTCAGTTACACTGTTTGCCTGTTTTATACTATAGGAACACTACTGGAATGTAAAATAATATTGTCTTTTAGTATCTAGCAGATAGGAGGTACTGTGTCACACAGCTGTTGGAAGAATTGATAGTGAAGTATCTGCCTGATGAGCTGTCTGAGAGGAAAAAAGTATATGATGAAGAAACTGCTGAACTCTCACAGTAAGTTTCTTCTCATAAAAATGAACTATCAGACCATGAACTGCTGCCCCTGAGCAGAGCAAGGAGAACCTCTCCACAGCAACTGGATTCTGTAACTCAGTGTGGTAGAGGCACACTGTAGGCGGACGCTGATCAGCCTCCCTGCCCTCAGCAGACAGCATTTTATGAACGCTCAGTCGGTCCAGGTGCCCCACAGGGAGTTACAACCACCCAGCTCTTTAGGCTGAAGCAGTCTGGGGGGGGGGAAGGCATCAGAAAGTGGGCTGCAGACAGTGGAGCATGGTAGCAGCTATCCTGGGTCTAGTAGAAGGGGAGGGAGGTCCAGGACCACTGACCCACCCCAGCACGGATTAGAGAATTTTAACCATGTGGACATTTGGGACGATGCTGGGGACTGAGATTTGAAGGATACCAGATAGCAACCAGGAGACCAAAGAGGGACCCCGGGGTGACCAGGATTCAGTGTCTGTCTGCACTGATCACAGCTGCGTAGGTTCGCCTGCCTGTACTTCCTCCTTTCTTATGCCTTTCTTCTCTGTCCCTATAATGTTCTTCCTTCTGACCAGTTACTTGTGTCTCTGAATTTCTTTCACAGGTTTTTAATGTCTTAACTGTTTCTTTCACTTTCTTCTCAAACACACTGGGGACCAACGTTGTAATTTTATATATTGTTATTATTTAACAAGTGTTTGCTTCTACTGTTTTTCAAAACATAAATTGAAAATATTGTATTTCTCACTCTTTATAAAGAAACAAATTGTGCTTGTTGGCTTCTCTTTTTCTGCCTGTGCCCACACAATGTCTTCAGTAGGCCAGTGACCTTCAGTAGAAGAAAGATTTTTAATCTTTACAGGCATTGAGTGTTTGTTTCTCCAGAAATTGGTGTGGTGTTGTGTGGTCTTATGATAGAAAAATAGTCAGATGCGAAGACTCCAAACCTGTGTGATACACACTGGCGAAGGCAGATTTAAGGGAACATGGGGATAAACTTACCACCCTCAGAAACGGGTGAAAGCGAGGGAGGCTGCAGTCCCAGCAGGTGGGGAACAGCAGTGCCAGAGAGGGGCTGGCAGGATTGGTGCTGCTCCCTAGCAGGGTGATTTGATTTTCAAACCTGCTTATTTTAAATATTACAGCTACACAGGTAATTAATGACTTTTTTAGCAAAAAAGTTGAAAAAGGAGCAATAGAAAAGCTGTAAAACATAACCCCAAAATTTACACTTGTGCATAAATACGTCTTCACAAAGATGAGATCATACTGCTTTATATTCTGTAAATAATTCTCCCCTTCATACAATTAGTTCTGGGAGTCAGTGTTGGCATGGGGTCCTCTGCTGGAAAGGGCAGCACTCACTTTAGGGACAGTCCCTCCTCACTGTCTTTCTTCTTTTTGCTTCCAAATTTTGGCTACTATCCACAGTGTTGCTGGGACTATTTATATAGTTTTGTAGGATTTTAAATATATACATATACATTATATATTTACTTATTTATTTGAGAGAGAGAGAAGAATGGGCACACCAGGTCCTCCTCCTGCTGCTGCTGCAAACCAACTCCAGACACTTGTGCCACTTTGTGTGTCTGGCTTTGCTCGAGTCCTGGGGAATGGAACCTGGGCCGGCAGGCTTTGCAAGCTACATCCCCAGCCCATTGTAGGGTTATTTCTAACAGCCTGTTGGTTCCAAGGACATGGGCAAACCCCATGGTTTCTGATGTGCAAAGCCAAGTGCTTCTCGTTTGTGTGTCCTTTTCCAACCTGCCCCCATTGTGCCAGTTTTTCTCATGCCCTTGCCAACACTGGGTGTTGCTTTTTTCTTCTCTTACTATCCACCAATCTGGCAGAAAATAAAATCCTATCATTGTAGTTGTCCAGGAAAACTGTTATATTGTTGAATTGTTTTGATAGTTCAAAGACATCTTAATGACTAAGAATGTTTGTCTGTTTGGGAGCTCACTTTTTCTTATCTCAGAGCTACCATTCATGTTTCATAGATAAATGCTATCCTGGGTTGTGTCACAAGTATTTAAAACAATCCTCAGTGTAAAATGTAGCTAGGATAATACTTAGCTCTATTTGAAAGCCTACTGGCTCAATATTCAAGCTTGTCCTTAGGAAAGAGAAGATCACAGTTAGATTTTTAGTACCAGTGTTACGTCAGTGTGAACTAAATGAAAGGGAAATACTGATTCTTGATCTGCCAAGAATTAAAATCACTCATTTAAAGCAGATTCTTTTGCATTAATTTATTATTATAAGCCTTACCTGCTTGTTGTATATTTTGCTCTGTAACGATGAAATTTCTTCTCCTTCAGCTTGACCAAGAATGTTCCAATATTTGTTTGCACTATGGCCTACCCCACTGTGCCTTGCCCTCTTCATGTATTTGAGCCAAGATACAGGCTGATGATTCGAAGAAGTATACAGACCGGAACCAAGCAGTTTGGGATGTGTGTCAGTGATGCCCAAAATAGGTACGCTTCTGGTGAGCTGAAGTGTATTTACATAGGAACTGTGAATGAAGACGGGGACTTGTGTGCTGAGGCTTAAGCTCTGCTACTCATTAAGTTTTTCTTTTAGTTTTGCAGATTATGGTTGTATGTTACAAATTAGAAATGTACATTTCCTGCCTGATGGAAGGTCAGTGGTGGATACAGTTGGAGGAAAGCGGTTTAGGGTTTTAAAAAGAGGAATGAAAGATGGATATTGCACTGCAGACATTGAGTATCTGGAAGATGTTAAGGTATGAAAAATGTTCCCTCCCAGCACAGTCTGGGCTCCTTCATTCCCGGGTTGGTACAGGGTACAGGTTGTGATGTTCTAGGCACGTGAACCAGTTCTTCTGTCAGCACCACTTGTCACTAATATCAGGGGAATCGGTTCCAGTTACCTTGTCCCAATACGGCTCTTGGATCATTATGCATTCAGAAGAACCTGCCTTTACCCATAGGCATGCTGGTCAGACTAGCTAGACGGTATCCCTGCATCTATATACGGGTGTGTATATGGACGCTGGTCGTTTAATGGTAGCGGTTGACTAAATCAAACTTCTAACCCACCAAGGTTTTGAGAGTTTGCTAATTTCCACCGTATTTCATCAAATTCATGAGTAATTAAAGCTGATGTCATTAGTAGATTAAACGTTGATGTAAAGGTAACCGGAATCCTTGAAGGCTTGTTCTGGGTGTTGACTGTTCCTGTGCCAAAGCTGGCCTTAATGGTACGGTAGATACAGTTGGATACTGTGTTAAAACTCCAGACAGCGTGTCAGCGTGTAGGTAGGCACTGGTGCGTCATGGTGATGAAGAACCTTTCTTGATGCTTCTAAGATCTAATTTACCAATTGCAATTAGTTGAGGTACCAAGAAAATGGCTGAGTTTTACATACAAATGAAAGTTAATTTCTTTGGGAAGGAATGACCCACTAGGTCTGTTTTACCACATGTTCATTGATCTGTTTTGGCCTTCATTTCACTCGACATTATTGAATGTTGGCACCAGGCATTTTCGCAAGAAGTTCATGGGATTTTCACACCTCTGAAATGGTTAGCAGCTGGGAGCGCATAATTCAGAGGTGTTAATTTGCCCACGATTATGTATGAAGTGGGACAGAAATACTTTTAAGCCAGCTCTGCTCCAAGTCCTTTACTTCATCCTTTTCTCCGCGGCTTCTCTGACCACGTGCCCTGACTGCTCGTGAAGTAAGATGGAAGCTTTGTAGAGCTGAACTTTTCAACTGATTCATGCAGTCTGCTCCTTGGATCCGCTTGGTTAATGGAACCATTTGCTAAGGACAGTGTTCTTTTTGAAACTAATTTTAATTTTAAATAAATTTGCATCTTCATATATGTTGAATTCGATGGCAAAATCTCTGGGGTTTGTGGCTAAACATATATAACTAAGCACACACACACACAATTGAGTAGCAAGTTGAAAGCATGTTTGTAAAATTCAGAAAATTGAATGTGTGTGTGTGTGTGTGTGTGTGTGTGTGTGTGTTGTGTTCGGAAGAATGTCCAATAGTCTTTTCTCATTTTCTCACCATCTGAGTAGTGACTTTTTTCTACCTATTCTGGAAAATCTCAAATTCGGGTTTTTTTTTTCCTTCCTTATTATGGTAATTTCATTTTCTGTGACATAATGAAATGTTAAGTTCAGTTACTTGTAGTAAAGTTCTTGAATGTAAAAAGTTTGCTCTTCATGTTTTGGCTCCTTTTTCTATTTCAGTCTCAGAATTCTTATGGAGCCTATGGTTTGTGTCCTTGCGTTTTATGACGGAGTAACAAATACACTTTTTTTTCTTGCCTTATTTGTGCGTGCACACCAGGGTCTCTTGGAAAAGTACACCTGTCTGGCTTTACATGGTGGTTGGGGAATTGAATTCCAGGCTGACGTGATTTGTAAGCAAGCACCTTTCACTGCTTAGCCATCTCCCTGACCCTTCTGGTCGTTTTGTTTAAGTCACAAGTTTATTACTTGTTATTATGATATTCCTTTATCACGTGACTCAATCTTAAATAGTCATTCAGTCATTTGACCATCTACCTGATTTTATTTTAATATAAAATGAGGGCTTGGGTTTGATAAACAAGATTTATCATTTCAACAAATTTTAAATACATAGTTCAGCAGCATTAAGCATGTTTCCATGTTGTGCAAAAATGCAAATGATTTTAACAGTTAGTTTTACATTTTAATTTCAGTTTTTTTCTAAAGTAAAAAGTGTTTTCTTTCTGTCTCTGGTGTTTTACCTTTTATATTCAAAATCTTTCCAGAGCGCCGCTGTTGTTCTGGTATTAGTCATCCTTGAAGTATGAACGTCTGAGTCAGCCTGCTGTTTGCTCCAGTGAGTTAGTGTGTCTGAAAGGAGCACCACCTGGCGCCATAGCAAGTGGAAGAAATGAGTGTGCCAAAGGAATTGCCAGGAGATGGATGAGATACTTCCATAGTTCACCTGCGTTCTGAGACTTTGCCTCCATCTTGAGCTGGGAAGCTGGTGTTTTCATTTTACATTAGCTTTCGTTAGTTCTGTAGTCCAGAGGGTACATGGTTCCTGCCACGCAAACATGAGGAGCTGAGGTCAGATTCCCCAACACCCATGTGAAAACCAGGTGCTGTGGCACCGCCTGTAATTCCAGCTCTAGGAGGCAGAGACAGGAAGCTCTCCAAGGCTTGCAGGCTAGTCTAGCTTAGTCAGTGAGCTTCAGGTTCAGTGAGAAACCATCTTGAGAAATAAGATGAGGGGGCTGGGAAGACGCTCAGCAGTTAAAAGCACTTGCTTACAAAGCGTGCCAGCCCGGGTTTGGTCCCCCAGTACCTATGTAAAGCCAGGTGCACTAAGTGCTGCTTGCATCTGGAGTTGGTTTATAGGGGTAAGAGGCCCTGGTGAGCCCACCCCATCACAGATCACACACACACACATGTGCGCGCACGCGTGATGGAGAGCATCATTTTTGAAAGGTGATTTATCCCTTTGCTGCTCTGGTCTTGTGTGGCAAGTACTTGGTTCTGTCTGAGTGTTTTGGCCTAGCTCTTCATAAAAGATGTGCCCCTGTCTGTCCTTCCAATACTGGTCTGCACCCTATGGCTCCATTTTCCTGTTCATTGTTGTAGCTGGCTCATGCTTTCAGAGGCAGAAAGGCATTCCAAATTTGCATAGGATTTCAAACCAGAACTCGCTCCCAACAATATTTCTCCCTCTGTGGACTGGCTGCTGGGTTCTGGGGTACTGTGCTGCTGTACAGTAAGGTTGGTTCATCAGCAGTCAGGCCTGACTGACTCTGTTCTGTCCCTTTAGCACTTTGTGAGGCAGAAATCTGTGCTGTGATAGCATAAGAACAGTTCTCAGGTGATCTCCTTGTGAAGTCAGTAGTCCTGGTTTGGGGTGCTCTTGCTTTTCTGTGGATCGGGTCAGCAGGCAAGGCACTGATCTCTCTCACGGTCTTCTCAGGTGGAGAGTGGAGATGAGATCCAGAGTCTGAGAGAGCTTCATGATCTGGTCTACGCTCAAGCCTGCAGCTGGTTTCAGAATTTAAGAGACAGATTCCGAAGCCAGATCCTTCAACATTTTGGATCAATGCCTGAGAGAGAGGAAAACCTTCAGGTAGGACGGCTTTTGTATTGCTACGCAGTCTCACATTCTTATAAAACCAAATTAATAACTTTTTATGTTTTTTTTTTATATTTCTTCTTCATCTCCTTTGACCTCATCTTTAAACTATGGCTGCATTCCCTAGAGCATATATGACACATGCAGCATGGGTGAGGGTGGCCATAACTGCCGAGCTGCGTGCTTGTGGGAAAAAGTACCAGAGAGGGAGGCAGTTCTTACCTGAGATTCAGAGGACCCTGTGCTTTCCAGCCCATCAGCAGTTGCTGCTTTTCTTTGACAATTTTGAAATTTATCATTTTCTGTTCTTTCAAAACATCTGTTCACTTCCCTTTTCCCCCCTCACATCTCTTCCCCTCCTTCACCCGTTCTTGTCTGCTGATGTTTCATTTCTCTCGTCATGAAACCACTGTTATGAATGTCTTGCTGAGGTACTTAGGTTTATACTTAAGCTTAATCTAATTAATGTTTCAGGCACTTTGTGTACATGAAAATCTGTGCAGTAGCAACTGCAAGGGGCATAAATATGATTATCAACTCATCAAAGAGCCGCCTCTTAGGTGCACAGGGCGGCTTCATACCTCAAAAGAGCCCCTGGCTTCAAATGTCAAGAGCCTGGGGCCGAGAAGCAGCCTCCATAAGACAGTGCAGCAGACAGGAAAGAATTCTGGCCATAGTTACATCTGGATTGGAATTGTGGCTCTGCAACCTATGAGTTAAGACGTCATGGACAGTTCCAGAACAATTTGAGCTTCAGTGTTCCCACAGCCTGCCTTAGATGATCATGAAGAGGATTGATAATGATACCTGTCATATATATGTAAACTCCTCAGTGAATAGTAGTCTTTCAGTGGCTTGTACTGTTACATTTTATTAAAACCACAACCTGTTCATTGATTTTAGGCAACCCCTAACGGACCTGCGTGGTGCTGGTGGCTTCTCGCAGTTCTTCCTGTGGACCCTCGCTATCAGCTCTCCGTGTTGTCCATGAAGTCTTTGGAGGAGCGGTTGACAAAGATACGGCATATATTGACCTATTTTTCTAGAGACCAGTCTAAGTGACTGCTTGGGTCTCACTTGACACTTGAGCTTAGCCGAGAGGCTGAGAAGCGACTGGATCTTACTTTAAAGTCACCCTGATCTGGCCACATTCATGGTCGGATTGTCCGCTGCCTTTGCACACCCGTGCTGATTTGAGAAATGTAACGAAACTGTTTTCTCCAACCTCCTGAATTTGTGGATCTGCAAATGAATACCTTCAACTAGGTCTTAGGCCACTAAGAACTTGCACAGAAAGCCACGCACTGAAGGTGTGTTAAACCTCTACATTGTGATGAAGTTGCACTATGTACCCTATTCTAAATGAACTAAGGACTCCGTGTGTGCGTGCAGCGTGTGTGCGTGTGTGCGTGCGTGGATCGTGTGTGCTTTTTCTCTGGCTTTACAATTTTAAAAAACAACAAAAAAATAAAAGCCATAGAGAGCAGAACTTGCTGAGGGTCATCCATTGCCCAAGTTTACAACAGTAGCGATACACATTTTTGCAAATTGAATTTGCCTCCGATTTCTCTGTCCTGATGCTTATATTTGCACAAGTATGTAAAATACGGTACTGGGTATCGTTTTCTGTTGGAAACAACTGCTCTTGCTGAACTGTCTTGACCATTGACTATGACACAGTTTCTTATTTATGTAAATATCTGCATCCCAGTGGCCGACGGGCATGGGATACAGAATCTGGAGCCAGTTTTCAGGAACAATTGCAAACCTGATATGGTACTGAGCATCTATCCATACCACACTTAAAACTGTGAAAATATGGTTTACATTCAAATGTACATAAAAGTAAATGGAGAACTTGATTCACTACCAGTTAGCTTGTACATTATAGGGGGTTTTATCCACGAACTGCCCATCTATGTAATTTATAGTGTTTAAAGGAGTATATAGCATAAGTCCAGTAAGGGTCTGGGGGAAGAGAAGAAGCTTAATGTAGAACTAAGCTTTTAAAGTTCGTTTTGTTTTGTTTACTTCTGGTCTCGGTGCAAATGTTAGTTCTGCCTTATTCATATCACAGTTAGGTCACCATGCTGCGGCATGGTGTGTATTCATGCTGCCCTAGGTACCTTTATAATTATTTGTTGCAAACTCGTGACTGTCCCTATTAACTTTTCTTTATGTAAGTAATTTGTACAAGTTTCTTAAATTTTTTGCTTTTGCTTATTTAATTTTGAATAAAAGCTAAATTCATAATATTTTTTCTCAAATTATAGAACAGTGTCAAAAAAGGTCAATACAGAAACTAAACTATATAAGGTATCAGACACTTGAGTTTGGTTGTCTGTTTCGTGATGAGACATAAGCTGTGGTTTTCAAAATACTTGTTTGTTTTTAAGGTAGGGTCTTGCTCTAGCCCAGGCTGACTTGGAATTCACTATGTAGTCTCAGAGTGGCCTCGAACTCATGGCAATCCTTCCAAGCACTGGGATTAAAGGTGTGCACCACCACACTCAGCTCAGAATACATTGATGAGCAGAGGATTTTATGTCTTAGGGAGGCTTCCAGTCTAGAACACCCTTCTAAAAATCCTTACCTTTTCAGAAAAAAAAATCTCAATATATGTTTCCTCATGGTGTGTACCATCATACCTGAAAGTAATCTTTTAATAATTGAATATTTTCACAAAAATGTAGTAAGAAATGACTCCCTAGTGAGCCCACTCACCTCCCCCCAAATTATGCCACTTGAAACTAGTTGTATAGATACTCTGCATGTTGAGGCAGGGGGATTGCAAGCTTAGGCCAGCTAGACTTGCTCAAGACCAGACTGAGGAGTAAATTAAAAATAAACCTGCAAATGGGCTGGGGACATAGCTCAGTAGTGTAAGCTTACCCGGCATGTGCCAGGCCCTGGGTTCCATCCCCAACACCAAAGGAAAAAAAAGTTCACAGCAGACAGCTGAAGAATGGCAGTGACCAGTGCATTACCCATTACCCAGCAAGCACCTTGTCAGTAGATTGTTGTCTGTTAAAAAGGCAATCTTGTGTAAATGAGGCATTGACTTATGTATTTCTCAGATGGCAAAATGAGTTACCTGATGTTGAATACCTGTCTTGGATGTGTAGTATTGTGCTCATACTTAAATGGGCACTAGATTTTGTGTGTGTGTGTGTGTGTGTGTGTGTGTGTGTGTGTGTGTGTGTAATTGCAGCCAGATAAAGAGAAAAGAGGAACAGAACGGACAGCTCAGGGCCTCCAGCCGCTGCAAATGAACTCCAGATGCATGCGCCCCTTTACATCTGGCTCTACATGGGTACTTGGGAATTGAACCCAGATCCTTAGCCATCTCTCCAACCTGTTTTACATCTATTTATCCATACGTATACAGTCACTGTCTCACCTCACTGGAGGTGTGTTCCAGCATTCTCCATGATCTACACACGTGAGCTGCCCTTCACTGAACTTCCAACCCTGAAGAGTTTATCTCAAACAACCAAGGTGAGTAGTTAGCAAATCCTAGAAGGTTGAGAACGGACAAGACAACAAGCAATCCCCTTAGATGTGAGGATGTTGAAAGATGAGAGAATCTAGAAAGTTCCGGTCTCTCACCATTTTCAGGAGGCTATTGTTGAGTCAATGAATTAATCAAAATAAATGTTTTCTGTTGTTGACCTAAGTAGAAAGACGGAACGCAAATAACGCACCCGATGAAAGTTCAAGTGAGAGCCCTCTCCAGAGCATGACGCACAGTTCCAAAGAAATGGGAGTGAAAACAAGGAACATGAATAATTGACAGAACATTTTAACATCGCCCAGGAGAAGTTTCATGAGGAGAGTAGAAGGAAAAAATGAAAATGCCGGTAATTTTCCATGAGTCAAGACTTAATACAACATTCTGTAGGCATTCTTAGGGACCGCATTCATCCTGGGAAAGGGCAGCTTACAAAGGCAGCCGAGGACAAACGAAGTAGCAGTCACTCCGTGGTCTGGCATTCATCAGCAACGGGATGACAAGCTTCAGTGATACGAATTTCCTTCCCGAGCCAGTGTTTAAATGCCAACATTTAAGCTCTGTCCAGTGTTTTTGTAGATAGAGTGTAGCTTAATAAATGAGCTATCTCACAGTCCTTCCTCTAAATAGCTTTTGGCTATTCATCAAAATTAATAGCTTTTGGCTACTCATCAAAATTAAATGGATCCTTAGAGATTGAAGGGGCAGCAAAAGAATGTATACTTTAAATTGTGGTAGATGTCACATTCTGCCCTCAGAAAGATGGTCTTGAATTGACTGTCTCATGTGGAGAAGGAAACAGAAATGGTAAGCTAAGAGCTGTCTTAAGGATTCCTGATCTGCTATATGGCGGGGCTGGTTTTGAACCTATGTAGTGTTGCTCCACATTCCTGCCACATTAAGAAACCAACTGCCCAAGAGTCACAGATCCAGAAGTGATTGACTGCTTCCCACCACAGGCTTTACCTGCAAGAGGTGTGTTTTACAGCCATGAAGTTAGAATGTATTTGTGACCACTTATCTCGAGATGCCCAAATCAGGTCCAGCCCTTTATTTTGGGGAGCAGTGTAAGTTGATAATCTTTTTTTAAAAAATATTTTATTTATTTTCAAGCAGAGAAATAGAGAGAGAGAGAGAGAGAGAGAGAGAGAGAGAGAGAGAGAGAGAGCACCAGGGCCACCACCTTGTGGGTCTGGCATATGTGGGTACTGGGGAATTGAACTCGGGGCCTTAGGCACTAGAGGCAAGTGCCTTAACCGCTGAGCTATCTCTCCAGCCCGATAATCTTTTTTAGAAAGTAGTATTCCATGCGTCAGAATCATTAAAATGTTCATACTCTGAGAACCAATAGAATTTTGGACAAATGAAGGAAGTACTTTAAGCAAAGGCTTAGAAATAACCAACGCCTGCTAATGTAACAGAATAAACTCAATTCCATTTGTATTCGATCATTAGAAATAACTGAGACTAATGTGAAAATGCAGTTTGCAAAATTGTAAATACACCACAAGTACCATGTCGTATGTGTACACACATAGATGAGAAGAGAGAAAACCTGAATGGAATCGGTGAGATTGACAGAATGTGTACGTGGGTGTGTAATGTGGGTGTGAGTGAACGTGTGCACGTACACATGAAGAGCAGAGGACAGCCTTGGGTGTCCTCCTCGGGAGTCCTGTCTGCCTCCTCTAAGATGGCTTCTCTCATTGGCCTGGAGTTCACCAGTTAGGCTAGACTGACTGGCTAGTGAGCCTTGGAGGTCCTCCTGTCTCCATATGCCCCGTGCTGGGATTGCAGGCACCCCCACTACACCCAGCATTTTATATGGGTACTGGGAATGAAATTTAGGACATCCTGCTTTGAGGAGAGCAATTTACTGCCTCCGCTCTCTCCCCAGCCTTGGAATATAGTTCTTTGTAGAAATGCTATGTAACTTTAATGCATAAAAGTCTACCATCTAAAGCTAGGTCCAATCATATTAAATTTAGGATTTAGCAGCTAGGGTTGTGATTTTATGTCTAAGCTTTTATTCATTGTATAGTTGAAGTACATAAAAGTTGGCTAGCCTAGGGTTCAGCAGTTAAGGTGCTTGCTTATAAAGCCTAACAATCACAGTTCGATTCCCCAGTACCCATATAAAGCCAAATGCACAAAGTGGTTCATGTATCTGGAGTTCATTTGCATCGTCTGGAGGCCCTAGCACACCCATTCTTTCTGTCTCCTATCTCTTCCTGCTTGCAAATTAAAAAAAAAAAGTGTTTGTATTTTAGAGTGGGATAGCCTAAAACTAAGAAGTATAGAATGGGAAAGAATTACCTCATACCTATATGCCTTTAAAAATAAGTGAGGGCTAAAGAAATGGCTTAGCGGTTAAGATGTTTGCCTGCAATGCAGAAGGACCAGAGTTCAATTGCCCAATGTCCATATAAAGCCAGATGCACAAGAGGGCACATGCGTCTGGAATTCACTTGCGGTGGCTAGAGGCTCTGGCATGATCATTCTCTCTCTCTCTTTCTCTCTCAAATAAATAAAATATAAAAATCAGTTTTAAAAATACCCTCAGTCTGACATCATCTTCTATGGTTTAATAATAGGAACTATCAAGAGAAGACAATAGGAAAACAACAAGGATGTTAAACCAAGGCGATCAGAATATTCTTAAACATTTTTGTAAGGAATATAATGTAGAAAATAAAGTGAACTAACTGATTTTATAGGTATGGCATTTTATGGCCAACTTACCAGTGCCATAGACTTCAAGTAGCTTATTTCAGAGGATATCACTTTAGGTGACAGTGAGAGAATGTGTGAGTCCTGGATCTCTTACTAACTAGTCGTTAGGGCCTCAGCTTTCTGCAAGATGGGAGTTGAACACAATGCATGTAATGCGCAAAAGGAATAGTAGTTGATCAAATGAAAGCAATAATACTATTATTGTAACCAAGCGTGTAAAGATGCAACTTTTAAGACAGAGTTCTTCTGAACCACTAAGCAAGTGGTATCCTGAGATTTTTAAAGCAACAGGTTTGACATTACTCAGTGACACACTGACACATTCAGTGGTAAAGTCAGGATTTATCCTCAAAGAAGAAGGAAGACAAGAAAGCCACGTAAATTTCAATGGTTATTACATGATACAGTCACAACTCTTGTTCCTAAGTTAAGTGTGGGCATTGGCACTGCCCTCAGGGGTTCGCATCTGCAGCAGTTACTAAGTTACCTGCAGGTGAAAGAGCTTTGACGGGGAGCAGAATAAAGAAGAGTCAGGAATTAGAGGCTGGGATTTGGCTTTTTCATTTTACATGTCTCAAAAGCCAACTCTTGCTATCTCAGAAATCTATAGGCTGGGTGTAAAGTTGCAATATTTAACACTATCGCCTTGCTCGGCCAGAGATCAGAAAGCTGAATTTATTTTTTGTCATGTAAAGGCTCATATGGTGAGGGAGGCATGGCCCATGACACCAGCCAGGAAGCAGAGATAGAAATGCCAGCACGCAGAGACTTGGTTTTTATGTTCTGCAAGGTGCTAGGAATTGAACCCAGGCCTCTGTATAGGCTAGGCATGCACTTACCTTGGAGGTCTGTGCCTCTTCCTTAAAGACTCTATTTTTATAAATTTGAGACGTTTGTCAGAAGCTACCCCAATAAATTCCCCTTTATATGACAATCCATTCTGTTGGTTCTGTTCATCTAAAGAACCATGACTAATACAAAAGCAAAAAAAATATTTTGGAATTGATATGATATACCCTAAAATTTGCATACCCTGGAATTTGCCGTCATCTGTTAGGGGAAAGAAATCAGGAGAGAAAGCTGCCTGGGAGATTCTTTGCTTTGCTTTTTTTTTTTGGTTTTTTGAGGTAGGGTTTCCTAGCCCAGGCTGATCTGGAATTCACTATGTAGTCTCAGGGTGGCCTTGAACTCATGATGATCCTCCTACCTCTGCCTCCTGAGTGCTGGAATTAAGGGTGTGCGCCACCACACTCAGCTTTTTTTTTTAAAGGAATTCAGAATGAATGAACAAATGAATGAGTGAATGAATGTGCTGCTAAGACATAAGTCTTTAACAGGAATCCTTGGGGATTCTCTCTCATGTATCTCCCCATTATGATTGGACAGGGGTGTTGTTTCATGTTGGCCCTTAAAATAGATGCAAATATCTGGATAAAATCCAGGTCTTCTGTGATGAACCTTGGTTCTAGATGGACATTCTCCGCTGCCACTGATATCACGGATTTTGTCCAGGTGTGTGTGTGTCGGGGGGGGGGGGTCCTGTGGAGGGAGCAGAGAGCAGGTGTATGCTGGCACCACTGCATCTGGCTTTACATGGGTTCTGAGGATCTGAATTCAGGTCCTTGGGCTTGAGCAGTGGCACCTTAACCTCTGAGCTAGTCCTCCAGCCCGAGTTTGCTCTTTGTTCTTGATGCTGTTCTAACCATCATCTATTTTCTAGGCTTAAATTAGATACACACTAAGGCTATAGAAAAGACCCTGCCTCAAAAGACCAAAATGGGTGTATTAGTCAGGGTCCTCTAGAGGAACAGAACCAACAGAGTGAATTGTAGTAAAAAAAAAAAAAAAAAGGCCGGGAGAGATTTATTGAATTAGCTCACGGCAGTCCCACAATTGTAGTCTGCAAGCCCATGAGTCAAGGAATTAGTAGACACTCAGTCCACATGGCTGGATGCCTCAGCAGTCCCAATCCAGCACTGAAGGCCTACAGGCTTCCTGGGAGACACTGCTCTTCAGTCCAGGCTGGAAGGAAGTTTCATTCTAGTGTCAACGAAGAGATGCAATACAAGCGCCAGCAGCCAGGCAGGCAGGGAGGCAGGAGGAGGGAGAGATTTCTTTCCTCTTTATGTAGCCTTAGGGTGGGTCTTGCAACCCTATTCTGGAGGCGTTGACTCCCTGAGTCTCTGGAATTTCCTTCCTGCACTGCCCTCCCAGGAAGAGATGTTTATTTCTAGCTTCCCTGAGCTTCCTTATATCCTGCCCCCTACTGAGAGGCTGCCTTCCTGTGAACATCCTCAGAGACCCACCCAAGATTACTAAAAAGAACAAGTTGACAACAAAACTCATCACAATAGGGCTGGGAAGATAGCTTGGTCAGTAAAGTGTTTGCCCTGCAAGCATGAGAACTTGAGTCAGATCACCAAAGCCCATGTACAAAGTGCCAAGCATGATGGCAGCCCATGTCTGTCACCCCAGTGCTAGAAAGGGGGGGGGACAGGAGGGTCTCGGGCTCACTGGCTAGCCAGTAGCCTAATGTCAATGAGACCCTCTATCTCAAAAAGATAATAAAAATAGACAGTGTTCCTAAGGAATACAACTAAAGGTTGTCTTGTCACTATGCTCACTCACTCTCTCTCTCTCTCCATATATATCCATTCTTTCCTCCCTCCACACACACACCCATACAAACGTGTGACAGGTGTGTGTAGGGACCACCCCTCCCCTTCCAGCCCCTCCCCTTGAATGGGAGGTGTTTAGTTAGAGCTACAGCCTAGGTGCTAAAACTGATTGGTCAGATATAAACCAATCAGCTGTCTCTCTAACTCACCTGAGGAAGACTTAAAACTAGTTTCCCTAGAGGAAGTAGGCCCCTCTTCCCCCACATGGCAATGGAGTAGGACTGTTGACCCAGGCCTCAGTGAGGTAAGGCCTGTACCCCTACCCCAGCTAATGGCTAGGGTAGGGAGGCAGGCTCCAGACATTTCTCTCATGAACCTCTCTCATAAAGGGAGCTTTCTGTTATCTTTTCTTGGGCTGTTTATCTAACTAAATAATATAAGCTCTGTGAACTCTCTGACACGTGTTTTCCCCACACTGGTGGCAGGAAAACTCTATAACTTCCCACATGATAACTGGGAAATTTCCCCATCCAACTCCCCTTTTCCTTATCTACTAAATTAGAATAAATGTGTAATTA